>BQKN01033301.1:0-10434 GCA_022839385.1 Asparagus kiusianus
AAGTATTCCGGTCTCTTCTATAAAGGAAACGAGTCCGAAACACTTTGGAGGGGGTATCTGTAGGCATCAAAAATTGCCGATAGGTCCCCGCACACAGCTCGGCGTCAACGAGCGACGATTGAACGTCACTACCCGGTTCACAAGAGTTCAAACGACGTCGGTGAGCGATTGAAGCCAACCGACGGACTACGTGAGCCGACAGAATGTCAGAATCACAGGAATACGGATTGACCGAAAACCCCGCGATCACCGCAATTGGTCCAACGACCGCCGGGTCCCGATCACCACACTGATAATCCAACCGATGGGATCTACAGAACTCCTCGACGGGCTTCCAACACAACCGGAATCAGTCAAATCCAAATCCGGATAAAGGCACTACAGCGAAGTCAATCAAAGAACACCGCGGAGCGTCTCGGATGACACGAAACACCCCGGGGGTGTCTCAGAAAATTCGAGACACCCCAAGGGTGTCTCGGAAATTCCGAGACACCCAGGGGTGTCCTTGTGATTTTTGAGCCCCCTACCCCCCTTGGTTTCCTATAAATAGGCCCCTAGGGCCTCCATTCTCTTGGCCTTGGTTTTGGGAGAGAAATTTCTGGTCTTGGGATTATCCTCGAGATCTGAAATTTCTAAGAGGAGCGGCGAAGCCCTGCCGGAGCAAGGAGTCTGATTTTTAAAGCAGCGAAGCTCTGCCGGAACGAGGAGTAAGGAGTTCTTCATCAGTCCCCTTCATTCACCCCTTCTTTTCCTTAGTGTTGCTCTTTAGCGGTGACACTAAGAAGAGCTATTATCTCGTTTTAGCCGAGATATACGCTTATAACTTCTAGATCTCACGCGGATCGACGAAGTTCTGTTTCTAAATCCCACGCGGATAGACGAAACTCTGCCGGATTTTACCGGAAAGGATCTGAAGAGTCGGCGGTCCACGGATATCGACATCCCCGTCACAGGCCAACAACCCACGCAAGCGAGACCGCACCAAAACGGGATCTCGTGTTTATTTTCTGAAAAGCTGTAATCCTTTTGTTTTCATTTTATTCTGTTGTAACGCTTGAAGTTGTAACAGATCTCAAAAAGAGAAAAGCAATGAAAACAGCAACTTTTCACGAAAACAGTGCATCCGCATAAGCATTCTGGAGACGATGGATGTATTCAATAAAGAATTCCTCGAAAGAATCTGCCATTTTGACGGCCTCCTGGTGGTATGGGATCAGGTCTTGGTTCCTGACTTCATACTCTCCACGGACTTTGTTAACTATCAATTGAGAATCTCCGAAAGCTTCATGATACTCGACCCCCAGCTCCTTGGCGAAACTGAGTCCAATGAGGAGCGCGTTGTACTCGGCTACGTTATTGGAGCATGGACCAGTCAGTGAATAAGCCCGAGGCATCACATGCTTCCCCGGGGAAACTAAGACAACTCCAACTTCGGAGGAGACCTTAGGACATCCGGGGGTTATTGCCTTATTAACTGCTCTCAAAGCACCATCAAAGTATAATTGCCATACTTGTTGGTGTGATGTGGTATTAACCTCGTGGGTTTCATCTGGCAAGTCATCATATACTTCTGCCGTATCTGTTGTCGGGTTTGCCGCCAAAAGATCACTAATCGCTTGTCCTTTGACCGATTTCTGCTGTTTGAAGTGCAAATCATACTGGGACAAGAGAAGGGCCACTTCGCTACCGCCAGTTCATCGAACCCGGTTGAGTCATGAATACCCGTACCAGATTAACATTAGAAATGACGTAAATCGTCTGCCCAACCAAGTAATGTCGCATCTTCTGTACTGCGAATACCAATGCGAGACATTCTTTCTCAATCATCGGATATCGAGACTCGGCGCCTATCAAGGTCCGACTTAGGTAATAGACTGCCTGTTCGTGACCATTATCATCATCTTGTGCTAATAAAGCACTTATCGAATGGTTCATCGCCTTGATGTAAATCAAGAACGGTTTACCTGATTTTGGTGCGACGAGAACATGAGGATTCGTCAGATATGTCTTGATATCTTCAAGTGCTTTTTGGCAGGCATCGTCCCAAATAAACGACACGCCCTTCTTGTTTAACTTAGAGAATGGCTGGCACTTCCCAGAAAGATTTGAGATGAACCATCGAATATAAGCTAAACGCCCTTGCAATCCTCTGAGTTCTCTTAGATTTCTCGGGGGTTGCAGTTCGTGTATCGCCTTCACCTTATCGGGATCGATATGTATACCTTTCGTGATGACGACGAATCCGAGGAATTTTCCGCTAGACATTCCAAGGAAAGATTTAGTGGGGTTCATCTTCAACTGATGACTCCGCATGAGATCGAACATCGTCCTCAAGTCCTTGATGTGATCTTTTTTGTTGCGGCTTTTTTACCATCAAATCATCAACGTAGCACTCAACCGTTTTCTCGAGATGTTCTTGGAAAATCTTAGTCATTGCTCGCTGGTATATGGCGCCTGCATTCTTTAGACCGAAAGGCATCACCGTGTGTAGCAAAAGACACCGAGGGGCGTCCTGAACGCTGTATGCTTCTCGTCATCTGGGTGCATCTTGATTTGGTTATATCCTGAAAAACCATCCATAAAAGACATCCTCTCGAATCCGCATGTATTGTCGATAATGACATCCGTGATTGGGAGAGGAAAGTCGTCTTTTGGACATGCCGCATTCAGGTCCCTGAAGTCAATGCAAATCCTGATTTTACCGTTCTTCTTCATGACTGGAACGATATTGGCTAACCAATCTGGATGTTGCTCCTCTCAGATAAATCCTGAATCGATTAATTTTTTAACCTCTGCCTCAATGGCTTCCATAATCTGCAGACGAAACCGTCTTTGCTGTTGCTTGTCAGGTTTGGCATCCGACTTGATATCGAGGCGGTGCATTGCCACATTGGGGTCGAGCCCTGGCATATCTTTGTAGTTCCAAGCGAAGACGTTAATATACTCCCTGATGAGAGCAATTAACTCCTCCTTCTCATTTAGAGGAAGACTATCACTGACGAATATGGGCTTCGGGTTGGCTTCGTCACCCATGTTAACTTGAACTATTTTATCTTCAGTGGGTGGTTCTCTCTGTTCGAACCTATCACCATACTGTATGTTCAGGTGGTGAACCTACGGGTCTTCCCACGTTAGCACTTGATCATCGTTCTTCATTGTGGATGGATCAGCTGTAGCCATGTTCACCATTAGGGCTTTGAATGCTTCTCCCAGACTTGTATCGGAATCCTATTTCGGGGAATCTGACAAGTACCCATCCTTAGCTTTGTTAGCAATTTGATCGATAATTTGCCAACCACATTCATCATCAGACGAGGAGACGTAGCCTAAGCTCTTTTGTGACGGTAATAATCATCTGGTTTCCCTTTTGGTACATATGCCGCTTTGATTGGTATACGGGAACCTCGATCGAAGTATAAACCTTCTCCGAGTGTGAAATCATATCCCTGTTTTTCCATGAGCTTGCGCGCTTCCGGACTATACTTAGATAAATGCAGACCGGATTTGTCATTATCCTCATCTTCTCTTAGGAAATGATCTGGCAACGGAAGATTTTTTCCTTTACCGTAAACCACTTCTCTTTCGCCTCCTATTCTGCCAGGGATAACCAGGGTTGTCCCGAAAGAATGCTGGGGGCTTTTCTTTGCTACATAGGATGATCGAAGCGGCATATACAAATCTGGATTATCACACAATCCCTTAATCGCATCCTCAATAGACAGTGAGTACTCTAAATCATCTTTTATTTTAATATTGGCAAGTTGCCAGTTACAACTGCCATCTGACGATTATTCATCGTCAAGATTGATTGCAAAGGGTACAATGTCATTTAAAACAAAACCACCATTGTAATCGAATCAGGCTTCGAAATCAGCTTCTTCTCCGCTGTCCGTGCCTTGGACCGATGGTTCCGTATTGGATTCGTTACCATAAAGGAGAGAATCAGTGAAATAATTCACAAACCCTTTAAATGGTTGCTTATCCGCGACCACCGTCCTGACCCTTCCCTCAGTGTCGACATATTTCAGGCACTGATGTAGGGTGGAGGGAACTATAACGTTACTATGGATCCAAGGCTGACCCAATAGTAAGTTATATGATGTCTCAGCATCAATCACGTAGCACGTGACCTCCGTCTTCAGATCGCCCATTTGACACTTTATCCGGATCTTTCCCAAAGGCCTTGACCCGCTGGTGTTGAATCTGTAGATAACGGTACCTGTGGACGCCAATTTGCTGACTGGAATGCTAAGACTATGCATCAGGCGAAGCAGCATAATGCTCACAGCGGAACCCGGATCCACTTGGATTCGGTTGACTTCGCTGGAGCCAATGTACCCGATGAAGTTAGGGGCCGATCGTGGTTCGAGTTCTTCGTCTGCATATCCTCTTTGGTGAAGGTGATGCAGGGAAGGTTCTTAACCGCTATATTGCATTGTTGAGCTAACAGTTCTGGTTCTTCAGGTGCCGGCTTGATCCGAGTGAGGAACGCTTCTGAATCGGCCAAGGCCTCTTGTAAAGCTTCGCTGGTCTCCTTGGACAACCACAACAACTCATACAGCGTTATCCGCGCTGGGATATTAGCTAATTGAGCCATAATATCGAAAATATGCGGAGTTTTTGAGCTCTCCGGTTTATCTCTTCCAATCGGACGATTGAAACGAGACTGCTTCGGATTCTGAACCTCCTGAGGTCTCTTTTCTTTCTGCTTATCCACTGGCTGCCGTCGAGCCTCCTCAACTGGTTTAGGAACTGCAATCACCCCCAGCTTAGCTAACTGATCACTGGGCGACGGATAGTTGAAGTGGTACTGGTTCCCACTTCTGGTGGCGAAGACTTCTTGTTCTTCCTCGGAAAGCGAGAAAATAGGAGCTTCATCGTCGCCTTCTTCGAAGATTGCGGAAGTTGCATTGCAGGCCTTGCTTTTACCCTTTCTTCTCGAGGAAGTCGCCCACTGCTCATCTTCAATCAAATCCGGGTGAACCCAGAGGATTTGGCCGTTTGGGGCTGTGTGTGGCACAAGTCCCTTTTGGCGCTGTCCATGTGGGTCATCATTCACTGTCTTCATTCCCACTTTGGTGACACGTTTCGGCTCGAACCATGTCATGGGCACCGATCCAAAGCTGATTGACACTGCATTTGCTCCCACATTCTTGGCAGGCTTCGGGGTTATGACGCCCACATCAATTAATGCCTGGATCTTGTCCTTGAGGTGGAAGCACGACCTCGTAGGGTGATGGACCGCTCTATGGTACGCGCAGTACTTCGGATCCGTCACTTTGCTGGCCCCTTCATGATCTACGATCGCCGGCAGCTGGATTTTGTTATTCTCCAACAGGTACTTGAAGATGCCGGGGACTTCATCATCTTTGAAGGAGTAAACTTTGGGAAACCTTGGCTCCAAAGATTTCTGCTTCTGAGGTCGTTGTTGACGCTGCTGCTGTTGCTGCTGTTGCTGAGGTTGCAATTGGAAAGTTTGGTTAGTGTCAACTGCATTAGCATGTGCCTTACCTTTCCCCCTTTGGTTGAAGTTCTGCGTTGGAGCATTCGCCGCTTGTTGGCCTCTCTCCGCCTTCTTTCTCCTGAGGAATCGTTCAGCTTGCTCACCTCGGACCTTCAGATCCTTCCACGTCTTGGATGGTGCTGTCCCCATTGCTTCCAACACGTCCAGTGAAAGATTATTGTGGCAGGTCTGGAGGATGAACTCCTCAGTGATCGGGTCCCGGCAATTCATTGCCTTGTTCCGAAACCTTTTGACGAAGGTGTCGACTAACTCCCCGTCTTTCTGTTTTTCGTCCAGCAACGATCCGATAGATATCTCGGTGTCGTCGTCGAAGAAATTAGTGAGGAATTTAGTTTCCATATCGTCCCAGCTGTTAATGCTACCTGGCTTGAGGCGGCGATACCAATCGAAGGTGGCTCCGCGAAGAGTGCCAACGAATGATCGCACCATCAGAGGCTCATTACCAGAGATTACCCCCAAGTGTGATTTGAAGTAAATCACATGCTGGGTGAACCCATCCCGTTAAACGGCGTGAAGTTAATTAGACTGAACTTCGCCGGATATGGGATTGATTCCCACTCCCTGGGGTATGGACAAGGAATGCCCGTCTTTTTCACCTCTTGAGCAGAAATCAACGTATTGATCTTGCTCTCAAGGTTTTTGATCTTCAAGCTTTCACCTGTATCTTCATTAGCACGATTCTGAGGTGGAAGCGTGGTGTTGTGACTAGCATTCTCATTACCACCCCCTACATTGATGGGAGGATTATTGGCATTGCGAGCTTCATCCGTATCCGTATGCTCATCTTCCTGAACAACCTGATTACGACAACTTGGTTCGCCTTGCTGGTTCGTCAGTGCCTGGATTTGTTGCTCATGCATTTCTCTCATACTCTGCATGGCCATCTGCATTTCAAACCTAAAGCTCTCCTGTTGCTTGGCCATAGCATCTTTGAGCATTTTGGCTACCTGTTCCGCACTTATCATGAATGACTCGCGGGGTTGCCCTTCACTGGATACGGTATTGTCAGATGCAACTGCCGAGCCAGCATCTGATTCTTCATCTCCCGAAGGTAATCTTGTCCGAACCCTACCATACGTTGCACGAATAATAGCTCCGGACTGCAGACGAGTTACACGACGGGGCACCTCTGGAATTGCCTCGGGGTTGTCCTGAGCCGATGTTCCCCTACTGGTCATATTGGCGGTGACCCTCGGAAATTCTCCATCACCGACCACCGTTCTTCTTTGCCGGAAACGCCTATGCCTTGGTTTTGGCGTTTCGGTACTAAGCCTTTTGAACACTGAAACTCTCTCGGGGACTGCCTTGATGCAGTTGCACTCAGACAATACCGCCCGGATAAGTTTGGAACATGGGCATTGAGTTTCTAGCCTTCGAGGACTTCTCTTTCTGGTTTTGCTCGTACCCCCAACACGATAGTACAACTCGTCCGTTTGAAAGTCGGAGCAACCTATCATGTGTTGGCACGATTTCCCAGGTATAACATCCTCGTCATCAGACGAGAATGTTTCCTTCTGAGGGTGAATTGCCTTCTTCGGGCTTTCGAGAGTCACGCGCCTCGAAACACGCCTTTGTGGGCGTGAATTATCAGCGGGCTCCTGGACTTCAATACGCAGCGTAGTGCGCTTAGTTGTCCTGATTTCTTTGTCATGCTGAGGGTTGCGGCGACCCCCAGCATGTTAATTCGTTCGGGGCTTTTTCATTGGGCCCAAACGTTCCTGAACTGGAGCTTTGTTTGGCTTCTCGGGAAGTGGACCGAGACGCTCCAAGACTGACTTCCTTCTTTGGGATGATCCTGCGGGATCTCCCGAGGCAGTTGTGGAAATCATCGGCGGTTTGGATTGATTCACTGGAAATTGAACTTTCAGAGGCTGCAGTTGTTGCTCCTTAGTCTGAATCACCGCTTCAGACTTTGGCCTCCAAACTTTGCGGGTTGACGGCGACTTCTTGGCCACCTCTTTCTGCACCTTCCTATGGGCTTCTTCAGCTTGAGCCCGTGCCCGTGCTGATAATGCGCGGCGCTTGCGAATGCGCTCCTCCAGCGTTGAATGGTTCCGTTTGACACGGACCCATTCCATTGTTGGCGGCTTGGAGGAACCACCATTCATCTGTTGTTGAGGCTGTTTGCCTCTCTTGTTCTTCAGATCCGCATTGTAACGGATCCCGTCAACTGACTCTATGGCCTTTGCGAATTGTTTCGCAAGGCGTTGACGTTGCCTTTGGCAGGCTCTCTTCGAGAGAGTCACCACGCCCTCTGCGGCAGAAGGGTTGGCCAGAGCAGATCCGACCTGGTTGGGAATTGGAGGAATCTCACCCGATACGACTTTGGCATCCAGCGAGGTGAGATCTTCGTTGGTGTTTTCGACCTCTTCAAACCAACGAGCCTTTCTCCTGGAGGAGAACTTCTTGGACTTGCGGGGGGAGGTGGATCCGGACGAGGACGACAGGTACTCCTCGAACTTCTGCTGGTCGAACTCGTATTCGACCTCCTCCACGACCGGGATTGAGATCCGCGGCTGCGATGCTCCGATCTCGGCGGCGAGATCAGCGGCTCCCACTGTGGTCGCCAGATTGTTCGCGGTGAAAATAGTAGCTTTCTACATTGTTGATTCCATTATCATCTTGAATAACAGCTTTTTGAGTTACAAAGATCCGGTCTTTTTATAAGATCCGGTTACAATGAAAATCAAAGAAAATAAAAGAAAAATTACAACTTTCTCCTTTTGTGTCGAACAAATCACGAGCTCCTGTTTTGCGGTCGCTCGCTTGCGTGGGTTGTTTGCCTGCGCCGGGGTTTATCCGTTGACCACCGCACGATCTAGATCCGGTCGGATCTACACAGTACGACGGGTATTATTTCACCAAGGAAATAATAGCCGGGGGGATTAATTCACCAAGGAACTAATCGCCCAAATCTCGGGATCAAAGACCAAGCTTTGATCCGGAGTACGCCTGCGTAGATCTGAGATCCGGTCCTCTCGAACTCCTGCCTTATTTGGCGTTAACGATCGCCGAGCACCAGATCTGGATGAGCAAGTCTTCAAAGTCCCAAAGCTCGAATCTTTTTAAGTTCTGAGCCTCGAATCCTGCAGGGCTTCGCCTCCAAAAAATCCAACCTTTGAAAATGAGCCACCCCCTCTCCTATTTATAGCCAAGCGTCACTGTGGCCGTGCACACGTGGCTGATGTCGGCCACAGGTGGCCGGCCACCCATGGGTGGCTCGGCCACCGAGCCACCATTGGGTGGCTCGGCCACCCTATTGGGTGGCTCGGCGACTGCCGAGCCACCATGGGGTGGCTCGGCCACCCCATGGGTGGCTCGGCGGCCGCCGAGCCACCATGGGGTGGCTCGGCCACCCCATGGGGTGGCTCAGCCACCCCAGGGGGTGGCTCGGCCGCCGAGCCACCCCTTGGTGGCTCGGCTTTACCGAGCCACTGTTCGCGGGAAAATTCATGTCTTTCTTCATTGATATCATTGCCATCTCAATAACTGTTTATCGGTTACAAAGATCCGGTCTTTTTATAAGATCCGGTTACAATGAAAATCAAAAATAAGAAAAAGAAAGATTACAAATTTTATCCTTGTTTGCCGAACGAATCGCGAGCTCCTGTTATGCGGTCACTCGCTTTGTGGGTTCTTTGCCTGCGCCGGGGTTAATCCGTGGACCACCGCGTGATCTCGATCCGGTCGGATCTACACGATATGATGGGTACTATTCCACCAAGGGAATAATAGCCGGGATGGATTGTTTCACCAAGGAAACAACCGCTCGATGCTCGGGATCTAAGAACCAAGCTTAGATCCGGAGTGTGATCGTGTAGATCTCAGATCCGATTCCCTCGAACTCCTGCCTTATTTGACGTTGACGATCGCCGGGCACCGGATCTGGAAGTCCAAGTCTTCAAGCCTTCAAAGTTGAGATCTTTTTTTTAGATCTGAGTCTTCAATCCAGCAGGGCTTCGCCTCCTCCAAAATCCCACCTTTGAAACAAATGAGCACAAGGCCTATTTATAGGCGCTCGAAAATGTGCCTCGGGCACAGAACTGGGCCTAGCCACCTGTGGGTAGCTCGGCTTAGGCCGAGCCACCCTGGGGTGGCTCGGCTAAGGCCGAGTCCCCAGGTGTTTTTTCCGTTTCGCCCGTCGTTCGGGTTCCGTCGTTCGGGTTCCGGTTCGTTGTTGATTTGGATTTTGATTCGGTTGTGTGGTTGCCTTGGTCTGGAATCGACTTGTTGACTTGATTCCAAATATGGCAGTTAATCCGCTTCTGATTTCGAGTCCGAAACCGATCTTGATTCAATCGTGGTTCATCCGAGTTCGCTCTTGTTTAGATGACTCGTTGACTCCTCGAACCGTTGGATTGATTCCGCACGTGATTGACATTGTTTGCGTGCAATTTGTTGACCTCGTCGCTTCGTCACTCGATGGTTTGTTGATTTGTCGAATCACCGTGTTGAGCTGTGTTGTGGGACCTATAGGCAATTTTATACGCCTACAGATACCCCCTCCAAAGTATTTCAGCCTCGTTCTTTTATAGAAGAGTCTGGAATACTTTGGATGTGATTGTCCCAACCTTCAGTCGGTGTAGCGGGACTTTGGAATGGCGTCTGTTCTGGATTCCTTCAATTCCTTCAGGCTATTCGGTGCTTTATCGAACGTCTGTAAGGGTTCCGGTGCTGCATTTATTGTCTGACCGTTGTTGGAATTTTGAACTTGAAGTCAATTCTTGATTTCTTGATTTTTAGCTCGAGTTAGTTGCTTCAACATAGAACTGATCATCGATTGACGGCGTCGTCCGGCGTTTGAGCTTCATTGCGACGCGTTGTCCGGCGTCCAGGCTTCATTGTAATGCGCTGTTCGACGTTTGACACAGTTTATACTCGTACGTCTGCTGGAGTATACACAGTTTAAG
>BQKN01033328.1:0-11624 GCA_022839385.1 Asparagus kiusianus
ATAATATTGCAATATAATTTATATTATAATAAATTACATGTTAATTTTATTATTTTATAAATAATAGAATATATTATGCTGTAAAATATCATATTATAATAAGTATAATATTATATGAAAATTTAATACATTACATTATAATTTATATAATATAATATAATTAAGTTTAATGACATTGATTATATAATCATTTTATATTTATCACATTATAATATATTATAATATTATATATATTTTATTTAATATGTCATATTATAGTAATATACTTAATATAATATAATATAACATATTATATTATATTATAATAAATATAATATAAGATGACAATTTAATATATTACATTATAATTAATATACTATATTAAAAATGAGTTTAATGATATTAATTATATAATCATTTTATATTTAGCTAATATAATTAGGATATATATTAGCAGTTAATATATAAATGTTCCAAAATTATCTCACTCATCTCAAATTGTTTCATTATGAGAGTTGGGGTAAATTTTGGCTTGGGGGCTGTTGAAATCTAAAAGACATTTTGTTGATATCTAAAAGACAAAATGTATGTGGACATTACTTTGTATGTGGACTATTAATTTTATGTCCTTTTGTATTCCATCATGTATCTATAAATTGTACGATGTATGGAAATGAAATAATATGAATAAAAGATTACAATTTCTCTTCTTCTCTTGTCTCTTGTCTCTTGTTTCATTTCTTTAGTATATTACAACACGTTATCAGCACGAGTCTCTAACCATCTTGGAATCATTGAATCCATGACAAAGAAAACTTTCGGTGTATGTTACGAATCATATCTTTCGTGTAAGTCCAAATTTTGAAATTCACTGCACTAGTTCATGTGGAAAAGTAAGTAACTGTTCATTTCTTTGAGTGCTAATTTTTATATGATTTTGATTATGTTTTTACCATGTTGTCTTCATATGTTAAAGTGTATTTTTAATTGTATTCTTTCTTCAAATAAAATATTTCTGTTAGCAGTCAATAAAATGAAAGAAGACCTTAGATATCAGTTTAGGCTCACCATGGTTACATGCTTTTTCTAAGCACATATTCTGTATGACAAGAGTGTGTTTGACCTTAGATACCAGTTAATTGCATATTCTAATATCAAGTTTTGTAGTGGAGAGATTCCATGATCCAAGTTCCAAGACCATCTCTTTCGTTCTTCTTAAGTCACTTATAGAGCTTGATGAAATAAGAGAAAACTAGGGAAGAAACAAGGAACAACATATTAGCCTTTGTTTTTCATGATTAATGGTTAGTTTATTTCATGACGAATACATGAGATGGCCAGAAAGTAAAAGGTCTAGCATGAACATGTCTTACCATCACAATGTTAATTTGTTTGAATAACCTTCGGTAATCTTGATGATCCAGTTTTTCTATTTACTGGTTTTCTTTCGTAGACATTTTCAACGACCCTGTTGGTTGAGAATAATTGAACAATTTGAATCTTATTATCATTGGGTATGTTATTAAGCATAACACTAGTTTGTGAAAGAAGGCAATTTGTTTCGCTATTTGTGCTATCATCTATTTCAAGATTTTGTACATATAAATGATTATATTTTTATTGACTAAAGACTAATACTATATAGCTATAATTTGGGGACAATTTTCCAGCATATGTTTGCATGCGTCTGACTTGAGTCATTAGTCCTGTGTCCAGATGCATGGAAGCTTGGATATTTTAAAAAAAATGAGATTTCTTGCAGAACAGGAGAATAACAAAATATGCAAATGATTTTGTATTGTTACTCCAATCCATATACACTTTTTGATTAGCCTTTTTAGAGAAACTGATTAATCTCGTTTTGGGATCGGGACTCAAGAGATGTTTTTTTAAAAATATGATTATAGATTGGCAATTCATTCAAACCTTTTCAACGTTGTTTCATTTTCTAGTGATAGCGTTAAAGCTTAATGATGCCGAATATAAATAATTAGATAATTTTCTGACCAAAAAAAAAAAGAAAAAATAGAGGATAGATGACTCCCTTTTTTTATTCCTGGTATTTTGTCCAGATTAGTCATTCGAATTTATTCTAGAAAAATATATGATTTTACTTGTACACATGGGGAAATTATGCACATATGGTTTTTGCTTTCCTCCACAATAGACTTTTGAATTTCATATATCAGCCCGAATGAGTAAGAAAATTTTTATATGGTTTGTTTCTTATGCCATATGAGCTACCCTTGTGATTTTTGCACGATTATATCTCTTGATTCTTTAAGAAGACAAACACTTTAAATTTTTTCTCTATCAATTAAGACATGAAAAATTAATGCCTCACTAAAAAAAATTCACTTTTCTGGGCAATCCCTGAAGGATCGCTTTGATCTATGGAAGCCAATAATCTTCCATCAAACGCAACTGGCAGACTGAATCAGAACTTTTTGGATTTTAAATACATGACTAAATATGATTCAGCTCTGTACCACATTATCTAGCAGCTGAAACTCTGTAAGCAGAACATTACAGACAGTGACAAAATTGATCGAAAAATTCTTTTCCCTATTCCACGCAAATAATATTGTACTCCAGCAGCAGTACATGACCAAGAATTGCACGTAGCATTCTGAATTGATATCTACATTAGTAGTCGCAGAGTAGCACAACCAATTGATGATTAGAAATCACAATGTCAGATTAGTTGGCTTACGAGTTGTGTTCGTAGCACATGCTACAATTCAGAAAATTACTTATACGCGTGGACAAGGGGGGTTGCATGAACATAGTAGGAGATCTTATCCTGTAGCTATTTTTGGATTTTAAACCCTCGACTGAATACAATTCAACAAGTAACATTGTACTCTTACAATAGTACAACTAAAAATTATATTAAGCATTATAAACTAGTCCTTGCATTAGTAGTTATTAAAAACACAACCAGCTGTTGTGAGAAACCATAATGCAAGTTTAATTGGTTCAGTCATAGTGCCTAAAGCACATGTCATAATTCAAATTAATATTCATAAGCTTGGACGAGGGGGAGGTAGTGGATCTTATTGAGGTGGTCAAGGTAAACTATTTGGTTTTCCTATATTTGAATTATATGCATTTGTCAGACAATTTTTATTTAACTTGAGTTTGTTTTAAACTCTTGTGAACCTATGTGGTTCTTATTTATACACTTTAGAATTTGTATAACCTAAAATACACTATGTTGCGATGAGTTTGAGATTTAGAGACCCAAATTCTTTTAAATTCTAGCATGAGCGATTGAGTCATCTTGGGCAAAATATGATTTGTTAGATTTTCTTAAATTAAATGGGGCATTCAAACCAAATCCGACCAACTGCATATCACAATTTCCCCCCTTTATCTAATACGTGGTGAAGAAGCGAAACATTTCCCATCTGCGTATTATTTATTTGCAGTCCATGTTTCTATATCACCACCATAGCGTACCTCTATGGGACCTCGGTGAAGGTACATATATTTATGAAACTCCGTCAATAATTTAGTACCTATGGCCCATGTTAGGGGATCAATTTACAATTTAGTACGCTGACTGCATTTTTATTGAAGATCAATTCTCGACATTAGGGGGAGATTAGTGCCCAAAATACAAAATAATGTCAAGGAATTTCATTGGTGAAAAAGATCTTCAATATTTATATCCACGTACTAGTCAAACTGAACCAGAAGTTCACATGATAATCTGCTAAGAAATGAGTGACTAAGCCCCATATTCATGTTGAGTATATCATTGATGATTTGGTATGCCAGAAGCATACTGTGCCAGAAGCATATAAAACATGTTAGTGTAAATGATAAAAGTCCGCGGCAAACTAAATTATATATATAGAAAGATAATCACTCACATAACCTCCAGAAGAGGTTCATCCTGAAGATGGAATTTCCAGTAAATTGCGAGTGCACTTGATAATCATAATATTAGAGATGCGGAACGGCCAAATCCAATTGTTAAGGGAAATGACGAGGATTTGGTTGACATAAAATAAGAATTGAAGTGGCCACGAATTTGTAAAAAAGGAGAAATATATAATAGAAATATAAAAGTTGTCGACAACATGGTTGTCTCTACAGTTACTCTTACTATCTCTGAAAATAATCTGGATCCAGAATCTAAGTCGGTAATAGAGTGCTTGAAGCACTCGGACTAGGTGAGATGGAAAGTGGCAATTGAGGCTGAGCTGAACTCGCTAAAGTATTTTGAACCTGTAGTCCATATATGCCTGTAGGATATATATGGGTCTTCGTAAGAAAAATAAATAAAATTGTAAGGTGGTGAGATATAAAGCGAGATTCATAGCTCAATGGGTTAACGCAGAGACCCGACATCGATTTAGATGTAGAATATTCTCCTATTAGTGATTGTATTACGTTCCGCAAGTTAATACCTATAGCAGAAACTATGAATTTATATATGCAGTATATGTACGTCATGATCACATTTTTATATGTGTCATTAGACGCTAATATTTTTATATGAAAGTCCCTAATGGACTTAAAATTCCTGAATTAAGAGAAAACAAGAATCACAACATGTATAGCATTAAATTATAAAGGTCGTTATACGACTTGAAACAGTCGGGTAGAACGTGGTATAACCGACTGAGTATGTTCCTCCTAAAGAGGAGATATGCAAATAATGATGTATGCCCTTGTGTGTTTATAAAGAAATTCGAAAATGGCTTCTGTATTATATCAGTCTATATTAATGATATAAATATTATTGAAACGCATAAGGAGCTTACAGAAGCTAGCTCATGCCTAAAGATGGAGTTTGAAATGAAAGACTTGGGAAAAACCAAGTTTTGTCTCGGCCTGCAGATCGAGCATTTTCCCAGAAGGAATTTTTCTACACCAGTCAACCTACGTGAAAAAGGTTTTGGAAAGATTTTATATGGATAAATCTCATCCACTTAGCACACCAATGGTCATCCGGTCCCTCGAAGTCGATAAAAACTCATTTAGACCCAAAGAAGATAATGAAGAAATATTAGGGCCAGAAGTTCCCTATCTGAGCGCCATTGGAGCACTTTTCTATCTCGTAAATTGCACCAGGCCTGATATTGCATTTGCGGTGAACTTGCTAGTAAGGTATAGTGCTTCTCCTACAAGGAGGCATTGAAATGGCGTTAAATATTTCCTTTGCTATTTTCAAGGTACAAAAGATATTGGACTATTCTATAAAAGAAACCAAGATATGACATTGGTGAGCTATTAGGACACTGGCTATGTCTGATCCCCATAACGTCAGATCCCAGACTGGTTATGTTTTTCTCTGTGGTGGTACTGACGTTTCTTAGAGGTCTGTTAAGCAGACCATGGTGACTACTTCTTCTAACCACTTAGAGATTATCGCTTTATATGAGGCCTCACGAGAATGTGTATGATTAAGATCGTTGATACGACATATTCGTGGCTCGTGTGGTCTAGCGAAAGATGATATTCCCCCCAATGTTCTTTATGAGGACAATGCAGCTTGTGTTGCACAAATGAGCAGTGGATATGTAAAAGGAACCATGACAAAACATATTGCGCCAAAATTCTTTTATCCACATGAGCTCCAAAAATCACCATCGAAAAAGTTCGCTCAAGTGACAATCTTGCAGATTTATTCACTAAATCTCTGCCTACATCAACTTATGAGAAATATGTTCACAATATGCATAGACTTGAAAGACTATCTTCTTTAGGGGGAGCAAATTCTTAAAGAACAATCCTGAAGATTGGGCCCTGAAGGTCTATTATCATAATTTGCCCATTTTCGCTAAGTTTTGTCCCACTGGGTTTTTCTTAGCATAGACTCAGAAGATTGTCATCATCAGGTGGAGCGAATTTTCAACGCAATCCCGAAGATTGTGCCTTGAAGGACTATAGTTGTACTCTTTTTTCCTTTTGCTAAGTTATGTCCCACAGGGTTTTCTTAGCTAAAGGTTTTTAATGAGGCAACTAATGCAACATAAGTTTGGATCCCGAAGATCTATAGTTGTACTCTTTTTCCCTTTGCTAAGTTTTATCCCACATGGTTTTCTTAGTTAAAGGTTTTTAATGAGGCAACTAATGCAACAAGAATCTACTAATGTCGTGTACTCTTTTCCTCGACTAGTTTTTATCCCACTGGGTTTTTATAGCGAGGTTTTTAACGAGGCATTGACATTTCGAAGTAATATCCAAGGGGGAGTGTTGAAATCTAAAAGACATTTTGTTGATATCTAAAAGACAAAATGTATGTGAACATTACTTTGTATGTGGACTATTAATTTCATGTCCTTTTGTATTCCATCATGTATCTATAAATTGTACGATGTATGGAAATGAAATAATATGAATAAAAGATTACAATTTTTTTCTTCTCTTGTCTCTTGTTTCATTTCTTTAGTATATTACAACAGGGGCAATTTTTTTCCATGAGGGATAATTTTATCCTATGTGGGTAATTATCCCACTAGTGTCCCACAAAACCAATAACACTAAAAGTTATTGTCCCAATCTCATTATTCCAATCAATAACAGCAAAAAACATTATCCAAAAATTTATCCCAATTACCCCATATTACACCAACCAATAATCCCCAGTCCTAATGGACGCCTAGCCTGTTGTGGCCGGCCGGCCCCCCCCCATTGGGCTTTTTGAAGCAGTGCTTTTGTCCTCCCAACTTAATTGCACCAACAAATAAAAAATAAGATTAATTACATCCAAGTACCCTAAGTTAACGATGTAATTGAATGATAACCTTAGAATTTGTGTGTTTGCACGAGTAACCTTAAGACTACTAATTGCATGCACGAGTAACCTTAAGACTACTAATTGCATCTACACGGGAATGAAAAGGGAGGAAAACAGACGACAGAATCACACAGGTAACTACAAACATACTATAATTAATCGCGTAATCACATCGCATCTCAGGGTAACGTAGATGTAGTTAACCCAGAAAACAACTGAACTTCTCTATAAATGCAGTCCACATTGGAGAATCAGCCAAAAGTCCATGTTAAGATCTTATAACACAAAGACACAGACTTTAAACTACGTATCATAACACAAGCGGGCATGATGACCTCTTATTATTCACTGTCACAAACTACACAGTTTTAAGTTCTCAGACTCTCAGATCATTGTCAGGGATCAACACGATAGAACCAGAGGTCTTTCTTGCTTCAAGATCAGCATGAACTCTCGCTGCTTCAGACAGGGGGTAAGTGTGGTTGACACGAACACGAAGAACTCCAGATGCAACATTAGCAAAGACCTCACCTGCAGCTTCTAGAAGCTCGTCACGACTTGAAGTGTAATGCATCATAGAAGGGCGAGTCAAGAAGAGGGATTTTGGAGCGAGATCAGCTAAAGAAATAGGATCGGGTTTCCCTGATGATTGCCCGAAGCACACCATGTATCCTCTTAGAGCCAAACAGGATATTGATCCCTGCATTGTATAAATCATAGTGAAACTGTTAATTTCTTTATGTTGAAGTGTCTAATGAGATAATGCTCTCTTGTCCAGTGGCTTAACTACATTATTGATTTCTTAGAGGTTACTTCTATTTTCAAGCAATGTCTTGACTTTAATTTGCATCATAGCCAGGAAAAAGACTTGGTACTTTGCCTTCATCTTTCATACAAATTAACCAACAAATAGTAGTAAGCTTGTACTTTCAAAATAGCTATACTAAAAAGTACAGCATTTATATTCATAATTCAAAGCATTCATGTAATTTGGGATATTGGATATTTGGTTAAAAAATCAATGTTGGACCCTTAATTCTCTCAAAACTAGAATACAACCTAAATTAATAAATTGTAAGGTGGATCAAAACATAACATGGCGAGGTAGCAAAAAGAAAAGGAAAAACAAACTGTAAGGTGGATCAAAACATAACATGATGTGTCTAACAGCAAAAAAAATACAGGATAAAACTTTAAAAAATATTTGATTAGCAATCGAATGAATGTGTAAACATCCATACTAGATTTGTTTAACACTTTAATACTGAAAATTACTTGATTCCTTTTAATGGCCTACCAAATAGAATTTGAGCAAATAGCTAGATGAATAGTGACCAAAATATTTCATAAGATTTGATCAAGTTCCATTCCTATCCATAAATACACCAACTATTTGCATAACCTTCACATATAAATATGTCTAATTATTTGCATATAAGCTTCTGTAAAATTTTTGCTATTCATGGATATGCCAAGATGGACTATGAACATATCTACCACAATTGTACTTTGTAAAATGCTAATTATGAATAAGGAATTACACAAATGACATTAAAATTATTTCAACACCAGTTGTTGTATGCTTACCTGGTAGGTATCTTTTCCAACAGAATCATAGACGACATTGACTCCTTTTCCTGAGGTTATCTCGTTAACCCTGGTGACAAAGTCTTCCTTAGAGTAGATAATGACATGTTGACATCCATCTTCCCTTGCTTGAGCTGCTTTCTCTTCAGTTGATACAGTTCCGATGACAGTGGCTCCAAGAGCATTTGCCCACTGGCAAAGCAACGATCCGACACCACCTGCAGCAGCATGAACTAGAATGGTGTGCCCAGGTTCAACCTGCAACCAAAGTAGCTTTAAATCAATACTATGTCGAGAATAACTCAAGGGAGGGACTGTGTGTATGATAATCGAATCAAGGTCTTGATTTGACTGAAGTTCAAGGGGCTGCTTGAATGTCAAAATAAGTTTTGGAAATGGAACCAAATGAATTTCCTTCAAAATCCCAAATTACCTAAAATTTTCCTTTATTTATTTATTTTTTATTTTTTTGGGCTTGGTTGAACAGGAAGTTGGATGTAAAGGTGAATGTGGGTCTCACTACACTTGTGCCCAAAATCTCATAAAAAAGGAGATATGGAACGTGCATTTTGCTGATGTGACAGCAATATGGAACATGGATTTTGCTGATGTGGCGGCAAACCCCAACCACCATGGCCAACACACTTTCTCAACAAAATGCGGAAGAGGGTTGTGTCAGATGAAATACATAATTGCGACCCAAGTTTTTAATGGAATCTTGAGATTTCCATGGAAATAAACAACCTCTAAAGTTAGGAAGCCTATATACCTTGAAGCAACGGCGTACTAGATAATGAGCGGTCATGCCCTTAAGCATGATTGATGCAGCAGTCTTGTAATCAACTGAAGGTGGAACAGGCACCACAACAGTAGCTGGAAGAATTTGTTCCTCTGAGTAGGAACCCATCGGTCTGCCCGCATAAGCGACTACATCTCCTACCTCCCTGCCAGTCAAACCGGGGCCCACAGCGGTCACAACTCCAACTGCTTCCATGCCTGGATTGAAAACTTTGATCATTGTGTGAAGGAAAGTGTAGGAAAGCGGAATACATACTAACCAAGACTTACTTGAATCTAACTTTAAAAAAATGGTAATTGAAAATAGAAGATGCCAATCTTATATTTGGTATACAAATATACACCCATTAAATCATGCATATTTGCAAACCCACTCTCCAAATCTCAGCATTTGCAAAGCTACCTCCCAAATCATTGACTTTGGAAAAACCAAATACGTCCAAAATCAACAAAGCATCAACTTTGATAGGTTAATTTGTAACTGCAATGTATAAATATCAATAAAATAGTAATTTTTTTATTTATTATCCATATCTAAAAAGCTGATGATTTGTTGATTAGGGGATTTATTTTTTCTCTCTAAAGTTGATGATTTGGAAGATAGTTTTTGCAATTGTTTTAGATTTTGGGGATAGTTTGCAAATATGCATGCTTCAAGAGATATATATCCAAGAACTCCTTTATATTTTTAGTTGTCACGGTTTAGTTCTTAGCAACTAGTCAGATTTCAATAAACAGGAAGGACAGATTACTGTGGGCCCATGCTTATGGGAATGAATGTGTACCAATTATATCCATCAATATGGATGCTTACTCTTAAGAAAATTAAGAAGATCAGGACATCTACTTCTTCCTTTTTTTAAATAAAAAAGAGAAACAATAGTGCCCAAATGATACATATCTGGTAAACATGTATTGAAGGTAACATCTCATGGCACTGGTCCCCCTCCCCATACATCATAGTAGGAAAAATTAATTTGAGTCATAATTTTGACAGAATAATATATTCAAGTATTGAATGATCAAGTAACTTCTTTAGAGAAAAAAAGAGGGAAAAAGCAACTTTTTGATACAAAAAGGCACATAAGATTTTGTTGTAGCGTCTTTAAGACTCCTTGAAGTGAAATTTTGTTATTCAGAAGCCTATCTGCAATTATGTAGGAGAGTGAGGTTACATCCAAATTCAAACTATTCATGCAATCAGCCAACCAGTCTCCAAAAGGTATACATACTTCTTGTTACATAGTTTACATTGCACAATGTAAAATACAAGCTAAATGAATGCACAAAAGACAGTTTTGGAAATATCTCAAATAATATATGGGAAATGATGAAAAGTTCCTGCTTATAAAAAACATGCCATTTAACTAATTAGAAATGTTACTGGGTAGCTTGACATCTATGAGCATGTAAATATGTAGAAGAGCATGTACAAGTAATTGATAAGCATCTTTCACTATAAGTATTAGGAGTATCTCGACTCTCGTATTCATTCGCTGTGTGGGTTTGGTTAGCAAAAAGAGCATGAGATGGTATTTAGTCTTACATTATACAGTTAAGTATACTTAGACACATTACTCAAATAGTGTCAATCCTTTTGGCTCAATTGAGTCCAAGTAGATTAGTCTAGTCTATCTGTCAATGGGTTTCAACCTCACAAATTGGTGCCAAAGGTCATGGTTCAATGGGACTTTGGATATTTTTCTTTTTACTTGGAGACTTTGTTTGCATGAAGTAGGACTTGACGTGGAGTGCACATGAAGTTACATATGTCGGGTGTGTAAGTTGGTCCCACACTGGTTAGGGCTCCTATAGGTGCACATGTTTTCACATTTATCTCTGGCTTTTCTCTGTTTGTTTGTGAATTGTTAAGTTAAGATGATATATCCACTAGCCATTACACTGAGGCTTATTAGGAGTGTCTTGCATTCATTCAGTTAAGTATGTTGAGGGGTAAAAAAGCATGAGATAGATTTAGCCTTTCATTGGAAAAAAGAGTTAGATGGATATATTGCTAAGTACATATGGACTCATGACTCGGATAGAGTTAATCGTTCTAAGTCAAATGGACCCAACTAGTTCATCTCCCTTACTAGGCCTTTGCAACCAAACAGTAAGCATCAAAGGTCAATAATCGAAACATTCTTATCTTAAATAGTTAAATATCAAATCAAGTGTCAGCGACTCAGCATCACATTATGAAAATGAGTTCCAAACATAAAAGCTATCTTTATCAATCTCTGAAAAAAGAATACATTGAAATGTTTGCTCTGCAGCTAAGAAGCATAAGCTTAATGCATTTCCACTTCAATTTAAAATTATAAAATATATATAGAATATGTGCATGAAATTTTTTTATAAAAAAATTGAAGGGGGAGCTCCAAACATATGATATCCACACAATTAAGGGAGCTACCTACATCATATCCGTGTTGGCCTTCTTGTTTTGATGATGTTTCACAAACAATTTACCACTAATGTTGTTTGTCTAGTGTTTGTGTTTTCG
>BQKN01033433.1:0-10522 GCA_022839385.1 Asparagus kiusianus
TCTTTTGATTTCATAAATCTACTTTTATACATTATGTTTTTATAATTATGTAATGAGACACATCTTTCATAAATGATATATTAATATGTGTTCTCATTGTTTTGTTTGTATGTGAGTTATGTTTAGCATCATTTATGCTTACTCACATGTTATTGCCATGATCTTTTATTGCATATATAGTCTATATGGCATTTTGACAGGGCAAGTCTTCCCTAGTCTATTATTGTTGTTATACTCACCCATACATATTGATAGGGGGAGCTTTCGCTCTCTTCATTCTTTTATTTTTCGCCTTTATGATGTTGTCAAAGGGAGAGAAATATTGTGAGTATATTCTTTCTTGTTTATATGCATGATATATTATTTTTTGTATATTCATTTCCTTTCATGCATATATCCTTTTTGTAAATTGTTTGTCATCATCAAAAAGAGGGAGAATGTTGGCCTTCTTGTTTTGATGATGATTTAACAAATAATTTACATGTAATATTGTTTGTCTAGTATTTGTATTTTGTTATTTATTATAGACAAACAATAAGTTGGAGGATGGATAAAATAGAGCTTCAACGATCATATCCAATGGAGGTTGGCGGAATAGTGGAGTGCAGTAATGTACATTCAAGTTAAAGATACAAGTTCAAGCTTCTTCTGTAAGTGTACCAAGTCAAGCTTATTGAAGATCAAGATCAAGCTTGGGTAACTTAGTTTAGGTTTATATATTATGTGTGTTGTACTCTAAGCTCAATCATATATGCACACATATATTTGGTTTTTATATATATAGTTATATATATACACAAGTTTTTGTTTATGGACTAACAATTATTGTATACATATTTCATTAGGTCTATAAAATTATTTCATAGAGTTTCATAACATTGTTTATGTCAAAACATCAAATTTCATGTATATAACATTTTCATGTTTTGGACATACTTACAAAATATATGAGATTTCACAAATGGGAAACTCAATTTGAGAAATTCTTTTTCTAACATGTTCAATTTTATGTTTATAAATGTTTCGCAAAGTTTTATCAATTTTGGAATTAATTTGTTATGTTTATTTGAATTTACAAAATCAAGTTTTTAATTAGCTCATGTTCGTGCACATGTTCGTGCATGTTTTTACAAAACTGATGCGTTTTCACAATTAAGAAACGTGATTTAAAAATTTTCTATGTTTACATGTTTATCATCATATATACAAACATTTTCCCAAGTTTTACTATTTTTGGAGTTGTTTTGTTATTTTCAATTGAATTTACAAAACCGTATTTTCTAAAGTTTTTTTCAGAAACTGTATATCTGTGTTCAAACAGTTATTTCTCTCAACTGAGAAATGATATTTTAGAAATCGTTTCTCTAACATGTTTATCTACATGTCTAGAACATTTCCTTAAAATTTCATGATATTTGAAGTTGATTTACTATTTTTAATTGATTTTATAAAGTCAGATACGTAAAATTCCAAAATCTGTCAAAAACAGAAACTGTCTGTGAACAGTGCGGTCGACCGCCATAACTGTAGCACCCGATCATTGAACAGTAATGGTAACTTCTGTTTTTTTTGTTTTTAGTGGGTTTTTAAGGTTTTTTGAGTTGTTTTCTTCAAGCCTATTTATGCCCCTTTGCCATAACTATTTTCCACAACCAAGAGAGAGTTTTAAACAAGTTTTAAAAGAGATTAAAATTTTGTTTAGTTTGTTTTAAGTTTGAGGTTTTTGTTTACAAAGGAGGAAGCTTACGTTATCAATTCAGGGATTCATCCTCAATCTTCTTCATCCTCTCTTTTGTGTTTATAGAGAAGTTTTTCTAACTCTTTTCTCTTACAATTTTATTATTAATTTTTATTTTCTTATTATTGCTAGTTTGCTAATTGAGTTAGATCTTATTTCGCTCATTGTTTACACACACCCACTTGAGCTTATCGTATTTTCATACATAGTATATTTGGGTTGGTGAGAGTTGTAACAATTGAGTGTGTGCTTTAATTGAGTTCTCGCATTGTATTAGAGAACAAATCATTTGTTATCATTGTGAGATTGTAAAGTTTTTGGTTAGCTAGAAAACCGAGTGAGAGGAGTGTAGACGTTGATCGGTGAACGTTGAAAACCAACATTGTGAGTGTTTGTGAACGTAGATCGGTGAGTGTTGAAAACCGATATTGTGAGGTGTAAACGTTATTTGGATAAGCGTAGAAAAACCCAGTTGTGATAATGGATTTCTTCCCGGGAGTGGGGAGCGGAGACGTAGGATGGAAGGTCCGAACTCTATGATCATTTGAGTGTGTTTGAGTTTGTCATTGACGCATTTACTTATGCATTTATCTTATATCGCCAATTGCGTATTACTCTTGTATATTTTGCCCTATCACATTTGTAGTTTGATTATTTCACCCTTGTGTTAGTTTATATATCCTTGCATATAATTTTATCATATAGGATATATCTCATTGTTCATATTGCATATTCTTGTTCATATCATATTGTATATCTATCTTGCAAGAATAATATTTGAATTAGTTTTAATTGGTATAAAATTGGATTAGATTAGCATAAGACCCTAATCATCCCCCTCTAGGGTCTAACAATTGATATCAGAGCGTGGTGCTCTTTGATTTAAGGTCTAATCGCCTTGAGTTAAAGATCCAAGTTATCTTTTTGTGCTAATCTAATTTTGAGATTTTCTTATCTTGCTTGCACATATATACATTATGGATATGCACGGTGCACCTTGTTTAGGTTATGCCATTAATATTGCTCCTGGATTTGATAATTTTCCTTATGCCCAATGATGTGTTAGATTTAAACTTTTTGTTTAATCTAAACACTTTAATTTATGGAAAATTATAGATGATGTTTATATTGTGCCCACTACGGAGAAATCCAAGTGGAATAAAAATGATCATCGTATATTTACAATGAACAATATTTTGTTAGATAAACAATATTTTGTTAGAATATTTGCTAAATGCTCTTTATTCATCTATGCCTAACAAGTTTGTTCATTTTTATAGTGCTTACAACTTATGGAAACTTATTGAAACACATCAAGGGGACTTGGAGGGGATCCGACAAGCTTTGGATGATCCGACTTTAAGTTCATATGGAGCATCATGCACACAGCCACTAGGCGATAGCCCTAGTGAGGTTTGCGAGTTCGAAACCACTAATGATTTATCTAGTGATGAACTTGATTGTGCTAGTGAAAAATTTTTGCATGCCTATAGCAAATTACATAAAGATTTTATCGATTTACAAAGCAAGCATGATAATTTAGAATCCGATCATGAGGAGCTAGTGTCAAAATTAGATGTCATTGTAAAAGAAAATACCATTCTTAAAGAAAACAATGACATGTTAATTTTGGAAAATAAAAAATTAACCACATCTATAACTAGCTTATCTAATGAAAAAGATAATCCCATGTTAGAAGTAGAGAACATACAAAATGATACTGTTTCTTTTATAAATAACTATTTATGTTTCACTTCTAATAAAAATGCATATGTGCCTAATGATGATTTGAATCTAGTGAATAAATGCAATTCATCTTTAGATTCAACTTTGAAAACATGCATCAATAATCATAAGAAGCTTATGAATATGCGTGCCAAGACTAAGTCAAAATCATCCACTCATTATGCACACATGTATAGCAAAACTTATAAGTGTTCAATTTGCGGCCGTCAAGGTCATTTAGCTAAGTTTTGTTATGATGCACACAAACATAAGAATTCTAATGCTCCTTGTGCATCTCATGTAGCTTCTTCATCTTGTACACTTACACATTCACATACTCATTCTTACAAAGTTCATCATAAGCATGCTAGTGTGTTCAAGTGTGATCTTTGTGGTCGTTTTGGTCATTTTGCCGAATATTGTTTTGATTTAAAAAGAAAATCTTATTTGCCAAATGTTTCTAGTAGACCACATGTTTTTAAATGTGATGTTTGTGATAGATATGGCCACTTAGGAAAGTTTTGTTTTGATAATGTTTCACATTTACAAAATAATCCTAAAAGATCATCTATGCTTGCAAATGTTTCCCGTGCACGAGCTAATGGTCCACAAAAACAAATGGATCTCTTTCATTGCACAAATTGCAATTAGAAAGGTCATTTGAGTGATTATTGTTTTGACCGTGTTAGTGCACCACATGTGTCCAAACGGGTTCATAACCCTAGGGCTTTAAGCTTAAATGATAGGGGTGATGTCCCTAAACCTTTTGGTACCAAGAATACTTGGGTACCAAAACAGATTTAATTTTAAACCAAGAATTTTAGTATTTTTATTTTTTTCTTGGTTTTGAAAAATTATACTTTAAACTTTTGAACATGAAAACAATTCTTTTTTGTTTATCAAATTCTTTTGTTTTCATGATTATTGGTTTTGTTTTAATGAGAGGTTTGTAATTATATACCCTCCGGGTTTATTGGGTGTTTACTCCCAAATCTTGTTTACCAGGTGCTAAAAATATTTATATGGGTTGATACTAGCTAAAGAGCTAGATATAGTTGCCTCTCTTGATTTTTGAAAATCAATGATGGTTTGGTTTTATGTTTTTATGGATTTCATTTGATTTATGATTTCATTGGTTGATTTGTTTTTCATTGGAAAACTCTTTGCTTGATTCTCATGTTCCTCTTTTGATTTCATAAATCTACTTTTATACACTATGTTTTTATAATTGTGTAATGAGACACTTCTTTCATAAATGATATGTTAATATGTGTTCTCATTGTCTTATTGGTATGTGAGTTATGTTTAGCATATCTTTCATTTATACTTACTCACATGTTATTGCCATGATATTTTATTGCATATATTTTATATGGCATTTTGATAGGGGGAGTCTTCCCTATTCTATTATTGTTGTTATACTCACTCATGCATATTGATAGGGGGAGCTTTCGCTCTCTTCATTCTTTTGTTTTTTCCCTTTTTGATGTTGTCAAAGGGGGAGAAATATTATGAGTATATTCTTTCTTGTTTATATGCATGATATATTATTCTTTGTATATTCATTTTCTTTCATACATTTATCCTTTTTGTAAATTGTTTGTTATCATCAAAAAGGGGGAGAATGTTGGTCTTCTTGTTTTGATGATGATTTAACAAATAATTTACATCTAATATTGTTTGTCTAGTGTTTGTATTTTGTTATTTATTGTAGACAAACAATAAATTGGAGGATGGATGAAATATAGCTTCAACGATCATATCTAATGGAGGTTGACAGAATAGTGGAGTGAAGCAATATACATTTATATTAAAGATACAAGTTAAAGCTTCTTCCGTAAGTGTACCAAGTCAAGCTTATTGAAGATCAAGATCAAGCTTGGGTAACTTAGTTTAGGTTTATATATTATGTGTGTTGTAGTCTAAGCTCAATCCTATATACACACACATATTTGGTTTTTATATATATAGTTATATATATACGTAAGTTTTTATTTATGGACTTAACAATTATTGTATATATATTTCATTAGGTCTATAAAATTATTTCATAGAGTTTCAAAACATTGTTTATGTCAAAACATCAAATTTCATGTATATCACATTTTTATGTTTTGGACACACTTGCAAAATATATGAGTATTCACAAATAGGAAACTCAATTTAATAAATTCTTTTTCTAACATGTTCAATTTCATGTTTATAAATGTTTTCCAAAGTTTTATCAATTTTGGAATTAATTTGTTATGTTTATTTGAATTTATAAAATCAAGTTTTTAATTAGCTCATGTTTGTGCACATGTTCGTGCATGTTTTTACAAAACTAATGCGTTTTCACAATTGGGAAATGCGATTTGAAAAATTTCTTTGTTTGCATTTTTATCATCATATATACAAATATTTCCAAGTTTTACTATTTTTGGAGTTGTTTTGCTATTTTCAATTGAATTTACAAAATAGTATTTTCTGCAGTTTTTTTAGAAACTGTATATCTGTGTTCAAATAGTTATTTCTCTCAATTGGGAAATGATATTTCATAAATTCTTTCTTTAACATGTTTATCTTCATGTCTAGAACATTTCTTCAAAATTACATGATTTTTGGAGTTGATTTACTATTTTTAATTAAATTTACAAAGGCAGATACGTAAAATTCTAGAATCTGTCAAAAACAGAAACTGTCTGTGAACATTGCGGTCAACCGCACTGTAGCACGGTCGACCGCTATTACTGTAGCACCCCGACCGTTGAACAGTAATGGTAACTTCTGTTTTTTGTTTTTTAGAGGGTTTTTGAGGTTTTTTAAGTTGTTTTCTTTTAGCCTATATATACCCCTTTGCCATAACTACTTTTCACAACCAAGAGAGAGTTTTAAACAAGTTTTAAAAGAGATTAAAAGTCTGTTTAGTTTGTTTTAAGTTTGGGGTTTTTGTTTACAAAGGAGGAAGCTTGCGTTGTCAATTGAGGGATTCATCCTCAATCTTCTTCATCCTCTCCTTTGTGTTTATAGAGAAGTTTTTCTAACTCTTTTCTTTAGCAATTTTATTATTAATTTTTATATTCTTATTATTGCTAGTTTGCTAATTGAGTTAGATCTTAGTTCACTCATTGTTTACACACACCCACTTGAGTTTATCGTATTTTCATACATAGTATATTTGGGTTGGTGAGAGTTGTAACAATTGAGTGTGTGCTTTAATTGAGTTCTCGTATTGTATTAGAGAACAAATCATTTGTTATCATTGTGAGATTGTAAAGTTTTTGGTTAGCTAAAAAACCGAGTGAGAGGAGTGTAGACGTTGATCGATGAACGTTGAAAACCGACATTGTGAGTGTTTGTAAACGTTGATCGGTGAGCGTTGAAAACCGACATTGTGAGGTGTAAACGTTATTCGGGTAAGCGTAGAAAACCCGGTTGTGATAGTGGATTTCTCCCCGGGAGTGGGGAGCGGAGACGTAGGACGGAAGGTCCGAACTCCGTGATCATTTGAGTGCGTTTGAGTTTGTCATTGACGCATTTACTTATGCATTTATCTTATATCGCCAATTGCGTATTACTCTTGTATATTTTGCCCTATCACATTTGTAGTTTGATTATATCACCCTTGTGTTAGTTTATATATCCTTGCATATAATTTTATCATATAGGATATATCTCATTGTTCATATTGCATATTCTTGCTTATATCATATTGTATATCTATCTTGCAAGAATAATATTTGAATTAGTTTTAATTGGTATAAAATCAGATTAGAATAGCATAAGATCCTAATCACCCCCCTCTATGGTCTAACATAATTTTATACCAAATCCTGAGTAGGAATAAGTCAATGCCTAACACGCGTTGCCGGTTAGTTCTTAACCGTAAAAAAAGAACAAAAACCCACATATTCAACATTATGGTAGGTTGTTATTCATAACACCAAAATCCGTGCTTCACACGTACGAGACATTTTATCCCGAAGCCTAAGTAGGGATAAGTTAACGCCTAACACGCGTTGCCGGTTTAGTCTTATACCGATTGAAAAATACACCAGAATACCAGTCTGGGGTATGTTATCCCGAAACATAAGTAGGGATGAGTCAACGCTTAACCTGCGTTGTTGGGTGGTTCGTTCCCGTAAACGACCGAGTCTACGTATTCAGCATCATAGCAACAAAAATCCATGCCTTTTATGCATGGTAATTTTATCCTGAATGCTGAGCAGGGATAAGTTAATGCCTAACACGCGTTACCGGTTAGTTCTTAACTGTAAAAAGAACAAAAGCCTACATATTCGACATAGTGGCAGGTTGTTATTCATAAGGCCAAAATCCGTGATTCACACGCACAGGGAATTTTATCCTGAAGCTTAAGTAGAGATACGTTAATGTCTAACACGCGTTGTTGGTTTAGTCTTTCACCAATTGAGAAAGACACTAGAATCTAGTCTTGGGAAGTTTATCCCGAATCCTAAGTAGGGATAAGGCAGCGCCTAACACGCGTTGCTGGGTAGTCTATTCCCGTAAGAAAGATGAAGTCTACGTATTCAATATCATAGCACTAAGAGAGTTAACTCTCTTAGCATAATGTCATATGCGGAATGGACTTAAACAATCTGCATGCAAGCCCTATTCAAACGGTAATCGGTAAAAGCACATCAAATCCATTAAAGGCTGAGGATTTGCTAAAAATCCTAAGTCTACGCCTAATACGCATCGCCGTTTAGTCTTTTCACGTGAGAAAGACAAAGTCTATATATTTAATATCGTAGCACTAAACGAGTTAACTCTTTTAGCATAACGTCACATGTGGAACAGACTTAAACAATCTGCTTGCTAGCTCGACTCAAACGGTAGTCGGTAAAGGCTCATCAAACCCGTTGATGGCTGAGAATTTGCCAAAAATTCTATACATGCAAGTCATTTACGCATCAGCTTCATTAGCTAGTCTCATGACTTGATCATCCAACGAATTTGGGATAAGATCCATATTTGCAGATTAAATAACTTTAATAGTTGGTCCTGCAGCCCAGAATTTGGGACCATCATGCTCCAATGCCTTAAGAGCTTAAACTGTATAGACTCCAGTAAACGTACGAGTATAAAATGTGTTAACGCCAGTCAACACGTTACAGTAAAGATCGATGCCGGTCAATGTATCAGTAGTCTCGCCAAAATAAGGCAAACGATGATTTTAGGGATTTCAATCGGATTCAGATATGAATTTCTGACGAGGATGATCAGTTCAAAGTCAACTCAATGACACGAGCTAAGTTCAGAAACTTACATACCAACTTCAATTCAAGATTTCGACAATGGTCAGATGATAAATGCATCGCCGGAAGAACTTCATCTATTCAACGAAACAATGAATAGATTGAAGGCTGAAGAAGTTAAGAATTGAAGCAGTTCACAGGTCCCTCTACAAAATTAAGGAAAAAGCCTATCTTATCCAAAGCCTTCCAGACTCTTCTATAAAAGAAATGAGTCTGAAATGCTTTGTAGGGGGTATCTGTAGGCGTCTAAAAATGCCTATAGGTGTCAGTACACAACTCGAGACAAAAAGAATACAACGAACGTCGTTATCCGAGTCTAAGAGGATTATCTGTCGTCGACAAGTGCATAAAGTGAAATAACGAACCGAGTGGCCTGCGCGCTTAACAATCAGCTCGTGCCCTCAACAATCAGTCCGCGTGCGTTGGTCAGCTCATGTGCGTCAAGTCAATCCGCTCGCATGCGTCAGTCAGCTCGCGCGCATCAATCAAACGCGTGCCCAACAATCAACCCGTGCGCGTCAGTCAAATCGTGAGCGTCGGTCAACTCGCGTGCGTTGGTCAACTCACGCGGAGCGTACAAATCAACAAGATAATCAAATACACAAAACGGTTTTTAGCTTGATGCTTTGGTTTTGGAAACCATGGTGTTTTTTAAGCTAAAACAACCTTAAACAAAAAACACAACACTTACTTTATAACACCTAAAAAGTGTTTTTAGCTTGATGCTTTGGTTTTGGGTTTAAGGAGATGGTTCTATGATGTCTAATATAATATATTAAATATAATTAATATAATTTATTATCAACATGCTTATTATATTATTTTACATTATATAATAGTTATATTATATTTGCAGTGTATATTTATGTTAGTAATGTATTGTATACTGAAATAGATAAATTAATATAAAAATAAAAAATTATAAAATATAAATATATAAAATGAAAGTACTATTAAATGATATATTAATAATAAAATAATGATAACAATATACTACCCAATAGAATAAATATTATATTATATAATTCTTACAACCTTATTATTTGTAATAGATAATATGTAATTATTAATTATAAAATGTTATATAATAGTAATAAATTTAATAATAAACAATAATTTAATAGTATAACAAATATTATTATAATTATAAAGCATATCTTATATAATAAATGTGACATAATATGAATAAAATAACAATTATGATATAATAAATAATATAATTATATAGTATTTATTAATAATAAAAATAATATGTAAACAAAAATATTAATTAAGTAATAATATACTCACAATATAATAAAATATATTTATACCATGAATTATTAATGTATTATTATAGTATTAATAAATTCCAATAACTATAATATGTTATATAAAATTAATGTATTAATAATATGTTAATTGACTAATAATATGTTAGTAATAACAAATGTTAATATTATTGATATTATATTATAATACAATAATAGTATAAAATAATAATAATAGAATAATTTTAGTTAAATAATAATATTTAATATATAAAAATAATAAATATATGTAAAACAATAATTAAATATATTTTTATTTAAAAATAACATTTAATTATTCTAAGATGATAATAATATATCTAAGTAAAATATCATATTATTACATTATACTATAATATATTTTATTATATTTAATATTAATATTGATATAATAATAATGTAATAATATGAAGCAACTATTATAACATTTTAGCTATAACATATTCTATGATAGTTAATATTTAATATATTAAAAAATATTTAATACTAATGTTATGCAGGTTCAAACTAGT
>BQKN01033436.1:0-10587 GCA_022839385.1 Asparagus kiusianus
GTATGATAACAACTATAGGACTATCTTTGTCATGATGGCAGTAGCCTCTACAACCTGCACAAGATACATAATCTTGGGAAGTTGAGTCAGAGTTTGACAGAGGCTTATCTGTAAGGCATAATTATTCATGAAATCACACAATTACAAACGCAGTCTGTAATGACCAAAGGAGAGGCTGCTTACACTAGTTCCGACAGCATGCACAGGGACACTACCGACAAAGATAAAATCATCTGAGATCAGTAGAGAAGAGGCATGTAGTGATATTATATGAATGAAGATTATATTCATCGAACTTCAGGAACAAACATGATCAAACCAATAAAGATATTCCACTCCTTATAAAAAACAAAACAACAGAACAACTATGATAGTGCATTTGAACTAGTTGATCCAAAAACAAAAAGCAAGCCATATTACCAACAACTCATATAACCAAGGCTGCAAGCAAGCAGCCGCAAACAAGCAAGATGGGCCCATCATCATAGCCTCAAATCCTTACGTGACCAATCATCATAGCCCCCATCAAAAACATGCTCGGTAACAAGCTCTAAAAGAAACCATTAGAAAACAAAATGGTTTTGAAACAAACTGAAGCTAAAACAACCCAAACCTAAAACAACCTGAATCTAAAATAAACTGAGTGCTGAAACAATCTGAATCAAGCTCACAAGCAACCATTAGACAAAGAATACAACATTTTCTTGAGAATAAATATGAAACTGAAATTGAAACCATTAGAAAACAAGCAAGCTCACAAGCAAGCAAACCCACAACAAACCAAGGCTGCAACAATCCAAGAAATGAACAAGGCTACAAGCAAACCCACAAGCAAGCAGCTCAAATAACCAAGGCTGAAACAAACCAACAAGATTGTGGTCTACTTGCAGCTCAAATAATCAAGTATCATAGCTGAAACTGAAACTGAAACCATGGAAAACAATCATGCTCACAAGCAACCAAACCTGCAACAGAAGCAGCTCAAATAACCAGTTTGCAATACCCCAAGTTCATCACGGAAGCAGCTCATATAACCACAAATGCAAACAAGCAAGCTGCATATAACCAGTCTGCAAAAAAGTCATATTATTCCAACAATAGCACAATTTGTAATTGAAAAACAGTGTGTTGTAATTCCCCAATATTTGTGACCAAGGTAGGGGCTCAGATATAGGTATTAAAATTGAATACATGGATTGCCTCATCTAACAATGATGTTGCAATAGAGGTTGCAATCACATGAATGGATTGCCTCACCTAACATTGTAAATGCAATGTAGGTTGCAATCACATGAATGGATTACCTCACCTAACATTGTAATTGCAATGTAGGTTGCATTCTCAGCCTAGATTGCCCTACCTAAACATAGCAAAACATTGTAGATTGCATTCTCTTAACCAAACTCATCATCATTGCCCACTTTGAAGACAACCATGTAGCCATACCAATACATATCGTGCAATGTAGGTATTCATATCCAATTATATTTATATAAACCTGCAAAAGAACCAAAGTTATAATGAGATTGCAATTAGAGTAGTGAAATATGCAAGATATTGGCAAAAGTAGTGAAATGTGCATAAAGTTACACCGCTAAGTGTTCAACTTACATAATTAGCAACATAAAACTACACCACTAAGTGTTCAACTTGCAAAATTAGTTACATCATTAAGTTGTTAAATATACAATGAGTTTACAAAAGCAATGGATATGTCAAGTCTTCAAAAAAAGTAGTGCAATATCAAGTTTTCATAAGTCAAACCCTTGCTCGTTGATAATCTTCTCTATAAATAGCTTTTGAGAATTTTTGGTTTTGATGATCAACCTCCTAGATTCTGATTCATGGTCATACAAGTAATCAAGCACTTTATCCAATACCCCCTCAGAAAATTCATTCTCATGCGTCATTAGAGCATTCGCCATGGTCTCACTCCAATGCACAACACGTTGATTTACATGTTGATTTTGAATTGAGAACGACATCGTGTCAATGAAACCGCGCATGAGAGTCTCATCCTCTTTAGCCTTGCTACTCTTCTTCCTTGGAGTTGATGTATCAATTGATGCAGAAGCTACCCCACTAGAAGCCTTCAATTTTTTACCTTGAGAGTTGTGGTTTTGCCCAATTGATTTCTCGGGCTCAAGTCGTGGGCTTGAGGACAAATCAACCTCATTATCATTAAGTGTTACATGATCCTCATCTCTATCAGTATCATGCTGTCTAGATCCAAGCTTTTCAGTCATATCTTTGGTGAAATCACCCTTTGCTTGGTCATCTCCCGCGATATAACACAAGTTCTCATAGTGAATGAGAGGAGTGTTCAAATACTCCTTCAATCTAGAGCTATTGTATTTTTTGTCCTATACAATGAAATATTGAAAATCAGATACTCAGAAATAAATATTCAAACAAGCTTATTTATCAAAAATATTACCTGTGTCCACCTATCAAAACAATCTGGATCCATGGTGACAATCTTAGTTTGTGGATCATAACCAGCCCCACTCATGTTCATGATGGTACGCATATCAAAATATTTACCCTTCAATGACTTGACATGATTCATGACATTCTTCTTTGTGAACTCAGTGCCACATTTCTTGTTGACCTCCTCTGCAGCTCTTCGATATGCAAGCACCTTAAAATTTTTATCAACTTTGAGACCATCCTTTGCCATCTGAGCAATTAACACATCATCATTCTCTGCAGTCCATTTAGCATTAGGCACCCCCTTGTATTCTCTTTCTTGTTCAAGACTTTTGGTGGCATCTTTCTTTTAGTAACTGGCCGCTTCTTACTTTTACTTGGTGAGGTAGCGTCAGCCTCAAGGTCAATTGCAAATGGCCTCTTCAAAGAATGAGTCTCACTTGAATGGGTACTAGGGGAAGTATGGATAAGTGGGTGGCCACTGTTAAGCATATTCACAAACGACATGGGTTGTTGAGTCATAAATGAGTAGTTCATATCATAAGGATTGTAAGATGGATAAGTCGGTGGAGCAATGTATTGGGGCGGAGGGAATGGTTGTGTAATAGGTGGTGGGGGATCCGAGAAGTATGGATAAGTGAGTGTTGTTGGTGTTTTGGGTGAAGTATTATTGAACTTATCACTTTCATTGGAATCTGCCATGACTGATTGCTACAAATGAAAACAGACAAATAGCAAATTTTAAACCTCATGTTAGTACAATAATAGAGTACGAACATCAAAAAGTAGCATTCATAAAGCCCAATCATCATAGCTAAATTCGGAAAACTCAAATAACCCACAAGCATGAAAACCCAATATGCAAATAAGCCAAGCAACTCATATAATCAAGGTTGCAAACAAGCACAAAATTAAACATAGAGGTAGTAGACAATATATCAACGAGTACAATAATACATGGAAAATATAACTTAAATTACATCCCAATTTCGGTTGTGTCTCCACCGCGATATTTATCACAATAATCTTCCCACATTTCAATTGCAATTTGATCCCTCTTTGCTCTCCATTCATTTCTTGATTCTTTTTCCTCTCTTTGTGTCATAGTTTGAGTAAAGTCAACAACCCCCTCTTCACCTTCATTTGCTATTTCATCTCCATCCTCTTCAATATGGTTGTCCTCATGCAACAACTCATCTCCCGGGTCTTCTATGGCGATGTAGTTATGAAGTATAGTACATACAATAACTATATCAACTTGAGTTGGAAAAGGGTAATGTGGCTTCGCGGATAGGATTTTGAAATGATTTTTCAATGCCCCAAAAGTTGATTCAATTTTAGACCTTAGGGATGAGTGTCTTAAATTGAACAACTCTTGTCTATTATTGATTGGCCTACCCTTGTGCTCATTTAGATGATACCGCACTCCTCGATATGGGGAGATAAAGCCATGCATAGTAGTGTAGCCCGCATCACATAAATAATATTTTCCTACAATCCCCAAAAATAAATTTAGTATATTTTTTAATTGTAATTAAGTAGACATAATTTATTTACGAGATTTATTACCGTCGTAAACTCTCAATCCACGAGGTTGTGGTCTAGATAATGCATCTTGCAAAACTCTATAATCATTTGCGGATCCCTCCCATCCAGCTAGAACATACGAAAATAACTTGTTAGGAGTGCATGCAGCTAGAACATTTTGAGTTACACCTTTACAACCTCTAAAATGTGCAACAAGGCTAGCGGGAAGCATGGCGTCGATATGGGTTCCATCGATCATGCCAATGCAATCCTATATGATACATTAAACAGTTAATAATAATAGAAAGGTAAAATTGACTGTTATATTATGAGTAGTTATGTTATAATAATGATTACCTTGAAATAATGATAGTATAACGGGTTAGTGGCAATCTCTGGCGATACTTCACTTGGTGCTTGCTTCATGTACCGCCCCCTTAAACGACCAACGGCTTCCAAGCACTTGTTAAAATATTTTAAAACGGTTTTCCCCGATCTTATGAAATGTGACTTAAAAATTCTATTTCTTGTTTTATGGCCTAATATATTAAGGAACATGAGCAATTGTTCTTCTACTTTAATACCCCGTGAATCTTTTAGTAGGCCTGTATATCTCATTATTCTAACAAGATTATGAAATGCACGCGGACTCATTCTAACATAAGCCCTACAACTCTCATCATAGCCATGAAACACACGACTTATGTGCCTAACTCTAGATTCCATCTTATCTTTATTTTTCACCTTAGGGTGATAAGTGATTGATTTCCTTCTACTACGTATCCTTATCAAACAAGCAAACACACAAATCACCGCAGAGATAGTAGCATTAGAAGCCATCCTCATTAACATCTCTTCATCAATATCGTTCATCTACATTGTTTTAAAAAGAGATTCCACATATAAATACTATGCATCAATCTTAAACAAGCCCTCATATAGTAAATAGAAATCAACAATGTTCAAGGAGTTAAGTGAATTTAACCTTAATAAATACATAAAATAGATGAACCCAATCTTACAAATTCCCAGAAACTAAGAGCAAAATTATGAATGCAATGTTTAATATCCCGTTTTTAAAGTTTCTGGCATGAACTAAGCCCAGATATGTTAATATTTAGTAATGGAGGCAGGGAGCTTAAGAAACAGATACATGGCTAGTGCATGATGAATTTGAGTATGGAGGCTGAAACCATGGAAAACAAGCAAGCTCACAAGCCTTCAAAAACTAAATCTGAAACAAACATGCTCAGTAACAAGCTCACAAGCAACCATTAGAAAATAAACTGAATCTGAAACAAACATGCTCAGTAACAAACTCACAAGCAACCATTGAAACAAACTGAATCTGAAACAACCACGCTCACAAGCCTTCAAAAACATGCTCAATAACAAGCTATAACTCAAATAACAAGCTCAGTAACAAGCTCACAAGAAACCATTAGAAAACAAACTGAATCTGAAGTTTAGACTTGAATCTGAAACAACCTGAATCTGAAGCAAATTAAATCTGAAACAAGCTCGCAAGCAAATCGTGGAAAAAAAACTGAATCTGAAACAAAGAAACCCTGTAACAAGCTCACAAGAAACCAATGAAACAAACTGAATCTGAAACAATTTGTGCCTAGCACAACCTAAGTCTGAAACAAGCTCACAACTCCCACAAATCTGCCACAACTTTGTCCCCAGATCTTCCACAACTTTAAATGGTCTAAAAGTCCTAAAATCCAAATCCAAGCAATGAAACGAGAACAATTTTGTCCCCAAATCTGTCACAACTTTCACAGACTAACAATTGTGCCAACCCAATTTCACCAAACATAAATCAATTTCACATATAATCCACAAATTAATTTCACTGAAACTCCAGAACATTTTCACCAAATGACAAATTTACAAAGAAGCCCTAATTTACGAAGAAAGGGAACAAGATTTACCTGCAGAGGAGGAGGCGTAGTTCGGTCGGAGAACTGTTCGGGCTGAGAGAAGTTCGGTTGAAACAATAGAATCCCCAAATCAATTTACCCCCAAATCGTTAGAGGGAGCTGAGGAGAGACATGCGGTGGAGCTGGGAGTTGGGAACGCTGAGGAGGAGGCGGAGCCCGCTGAGCTTGAGGGCGGAGAGGAGGAAGGGGGTGGCGTCGACGCGGAGAGGAGGGAACGAGATGTAGGGTTTTCGCGGGGAAAAGAAGACGGCGGGTAAAAGAGGAGGGTGACGAAAATGAGAGGGGGAAACCGGTGAGTGTATGTGATGGGTTTTCAAGATCACGAGATGAGGTGGACTCGTTTTGTCAGAGATCCACCCCAAATCCACTTTTTTTTTAGGATTTCCCATATCCTAAAATATAATACTTTTTTATGTTTTGGGGATTCAATACTCTAATTTTTTTTTCAAACAAACAAAGTTTATGGAAACCCAAAACCCAAAAAATTCACTTTTTACATCCCAAAAGTTAAAATCCATCCTATATCCCAAAAAATATTGAAACAAACAGCCCCTAAGGGGATGGAATTTGTTTCCACGTTTGCCACATTAGCTTCGAAAATCTCAAGCCAAAAAAGTTCACATTTCTTATGTTAGATTGGTTTGATAATTTATGTAAAAGATGTCTTAAACAGCTTCGCCATGTCAGTTCACTATCACATATTTGCTCTAACGCAACGGTTCAAAACCGTTGTGCTAGCCATGGAACCGTCGCCCTTGAGCAAGTGCGACGGTTCTCAAACCGCCTCATATGCTGCCGTTGCCCTACCTCTACCGTAACGGTTTTGAACTCTATTGCGATGGTTTTTTGAACCGTTGCCCCCGCATCTAACGCAACGGTTTTAAAAGGCAAGCGGTTTTTAAGCCATTACAACGGTTTTGATTGAGCTATTGCGACGGTTTTTAAGCTATTGTAACGGTTTTGATTGAGCTATTGCGATGGTTTTTAAGCTATTGCAACGGTTTTGATTGAGCTATTGCGACGATTTTCAAGCTAATGCAGCGGTTTTTTTAGCTATTACAACAGTTTTAAAAGACTTAACACAACGGTTTGGATTGAGCTATCGCAACAGTTTTGATTGAGCTATTGCAGCGTTTTTTATTGAGCTATTGCAACGGCTCCGATTGAGTTGTTCTTAGTTCCCTACGTCAAAATCATATAGTATTCAATTACCTGGACAATCTTTTTAAAAACATGGCCCAAGTCAAATTTAAATACACAATATCAAAGTGAAAATGTTGAGCATAATCAACCATAATAATAAGTGCCAACATACATCGGTATAGTATAAAACTACAAAGTATAAAATCCACACTACCAACATTTCAGCTCAGAAAATATCGTACCGAACTAATATTCAAACAACATCAACATTTGATTACAAAACATGAAACTTCTCGGTCAAAGACTTTATATTCTCTATTTGTTTCCAAAAACTTGTGCCTCAATGTCTAATACTCACTAGGAACCTGTCAGCCTCAATCGCCAATTTCGCCAATTTCGCTAGGAACCTGTCAAATACTCACTAGGAACCTACAATTTGGGGAAGTAATTGATTTATTAATATAAGTGTAAACTTACATAACAAAATCAGAGAATTTCAAAAAGAATTGTTACTTACAAGCAACAAGTAAAAGAGTGCTTATATAACCTTGATTTGCCCATTTGTACCAGTAGCAGCTGCAACTAGCCCTGAACCCCCCTTGGGTAATCGAGAATAAAGTTTTGTTGCATATGCTTTGAGGATTCTTTTAAACACCTAATCATGTAAATGATATCAGATTATATTAAAAGCTACCATGTAGAAAATATTCTGAATGGATCACAAATAACATGCTAAAAAAGTTCATAGCACAAAGACCTGCTGTACTCGAACAATGGATTTTTGTCCTTTTACAAAAACATACCATAATTGGACATCAGACTCAACAAAAGTGCCCATAATCAATAAAAGCTTATAAAAACCAAGAACAATCACCTGCACAGCAACGCGCTTCTCACCATAAACGGATTCACCGACAACCATGTTCTTGGTACAAAGGGCATCTTCCTTCCCCTTGGCAACGAAGACTCCATCATGAACGAGGATTCGTACTATCATGAGCCCAAATAGTAAAGAATGCCTCTGATGGTTATAATGGTAAAAAACTTTCGACCTCTACGGTTACATATGTCCACACGAGTTAGATCAGTTCCTAATCTCATTGACGCTTCTGTTTTTCTACAACTTTCTCCTAAATCAAGTCCTGTTACATATGCTCTTAGCTTTATATCTCATTGTTTCCTCACTCTGCAACCATAACTCTGTAAACCGAAGAGAATCCTAGTTCTGTTAACAAGAAAATTTTCCCATCAAAGCCATTGACTAGTAGCAGCTCTGAAGTCAACCATACTATCACCAAAACAAGCCTAGCATGAAGTTGCTCCAGCTGCTAGAAACTCATCACACACAACAACACCCACCCACCCAAAACAAACAAACAAAATAAAATTACTTGGATCGATTTTAGCACCAACTATCCAACACAAATACAATTAAAAGAGAAAATAGGCAACTTAATCATCATGCATCGCTCTGTCAGTAGGGAAAAATTCAAAGAAACAACATAATTTCTAATTTTCTCATTTCAAGAACCAATCATACCCCAAAAAGAACTGATCAAGCCAGTAACACATAATAAATTCATAATTACCCAGCAAAAACTGAGATGCAGTTTTGATACAAACGAGAAGATCGGTTTTTACCTGTGTTTGAAGAACAACCTACTTAACTACCTAAGGAGAACTCCAATCCATGAAACAAATATATGTGAGCAATCTGGAAAATAAACATATTCATTGAAATAATAAACTATCATAAACAAGCATAATGCAAGATCACATATAAAAATACTTGGAAATGGAAAAACCACTGGAAACAAGAGCATGGTCCAAAAATGTACCTTACAGCGCAACCAAGCACTGATAGCCATTCATGAAGCTCTTTGATTCAGCCTCTTGCTCGACTTCGAAAGGCAAGTGATTTTGATTCACTGGCATCCTCCTAACGTGACGAGCTCTTCAATAAATGATCAAAATTTGCTCATAAATGAAATATGAAGCAAATAATAACTATGATAATAATTCAAGATATCCATTCACATTCAAGGCCATCAGCACTTTTCTCTTGCAAAGATCTGTGCAGAACTTTGATCGATAAGGTATAAGGTCTCGTATACAATTGAACTAGCAAGAAAAGCTTCAGTACAGCATGAATGCATCCTTCATATGGAAACAAATAGCTATGTAGATGAGTGCGGTAAGCTTTCTCTGCCACAATAGAACTCCGGGGGTCTATCCCCAATTGGGAATAGTACAAGGGGAATATCTGCAATTAACCCAAAAAAATTATAGCATGTAATTGTTCCATAAACAGAACACCCCACTAGAAACATAAACAGAATTATAAGAATGTACAATTTAAGAGAAGTTGTTTACTAACATGTTACAGGCTTGCGTCAGAGTCGAGGTTTTAATGCTTCTAAAGGCCTCTACTAAAATAACTTTCAAGGTGCCTATACTGAAATCTAATGTGGCCTCAACTCTTGCAATGTGTTTTATACTCTGCATTTCGACACCGATGGTGTTGAAGACTAGTCACCAGTAAGAGCACGGGGCCTATGTTCGATAGTGTACAAAGACATACCGGTTTGTGAGATAGCTCTCACAAATCCCATGTTTGCTGTCAAAGTAGGAGCATGCCAATAATCCCCAGTTTCGAATACGATTTTGTTCTTTGAAGCAATCTTTCTGGTTGTTGGAAGAACTGCTACACGTTCTGAAGGATTGTCTAGCACAACCCTACCACATAAACACTAGTTAGAATTTGAATCTGAAACGATGATAGTTCTCTTTAGTAGCTAAGAGAACTATAATATAGATTGTTTAAGTAGCTACCATTGCATTATTAACAAGTTATGAATAGTGATAACAAGGATGCATTTGTCAAAGTAAAACATGTATAAACTGAAGTCACTATAGGTTAACAAGATCATAAATTCATCTATGTCGCTATAGGTTAACAGTGTGTTAATGTTGAATTAAAGCAGTAGAAGTCTATGCCAATATCTACACGGAGGTTTGACTTGTGTCAAGGCAACAAAGACTACGGAACAGCTTATCATTTGGATAATTAATATAAACTGTGTGTTCAAACACACACAAGGTATAAATCACACAAAAAAGAAAAATAAGCTCTGCAGGGTCTGACCAAAATTTTGGTTACACATCTATGGAAAAATTATATAACATAGTACATTGTGTAGGCGTCAAAAAATGCTCAAAGATATCCAAATACCACTCAAAATGACATGGAAAGACAATTTACATGTCATCAAACAACACATGTTGGCGCGGCAGGACATGCTGCCGCGGCCAAGGCGCTGCAAGACATGCTGCCGCGGCAAAGGCGCGGCAGGACATAGTGCCGCGGCCAAAGCGCGGCAGCCAACAGTGCCGCGGCTATTATAGAGGGGTTCTGTGGCGGTTACGAGGCAGTTATGTGATAGTTTTTGAAGTCCACGTGGCGACATATCAGAAATAGAACGTGTGCTGACGTAGACAAACAGTTAAAACCACGTAAAAAGTGGTTAAAGATCGTGGGAGG
>BQKN01033437.1:0-10371 GCA_022839385.1 Asparagus kiusianus
AGAGAGTCTTGGGTAAATTTCCCTTGAATTGAATATTGAGTGTGTACCTATATATACAAGTAGAGGAGTGTGAGGTTTGTCCTCATAACCAATGTGGGACTAAACCCACTACTAACACAATATTATCAACAGCCCCTCTCAAACTCATGTTGGATCAAACAAAGTGAGTTTGTGTACAAGAAACTAGAATCAATGAACGGGTAAGGCATTTGTGAAGAAATTTACAAGCTCGTCAGCTGATGAGACACGAGGAAGTAGAATTATCTTGTCCTTGATAACTTGTTAACGGACAAAATAAGGGTCGATCTCAACATGTTTGGTCCTCTCATGAAATACAGAATTAGCAATCTGGATGACACTCTTATTATCACAATAGAGAGGAGTAAGAGTCGTAACAGAAATACCAAAAGCACTGAGAAGATGACGAAGATGAATAATCTCTTTAGTTATTATGGACATTGCACGATACTCTGTCTCGGTGCTGGAAAGAACAATAACATCTTATTTCTTACTCCGCTAGGAAATAAGAAAATCACTAAGAAATATATAATAACTTGTGGTTGACTTCCTGGTAGTGGGATCATCAGTCCTATCAGCATCAGAATATGCACAAAGCTCTAACTTAGATGTAGCAGGAAACAGAAGAGAGTGAGTGCTAGTACCCCGAAGATACCGAAGAAACCGTAATAAGGCATCATAGTGCGCAGAACTTGGGGCACTAACAAATTGACTGACAATGCCAACAACATGAGAGATATCTGGACGATAGATGCACAGATAGACCAACTGGCCAATAAGATGTCGGTATCGGGTAGGATCAGATAGAGGCTCACCATCAGTAGAGTAAAGTTTGATATTTTTTTGGAATTGAGTATTGACAGTTGCATCTTCAGTTAGCTCAGCGCGATCTAGAATATCTGAGAAATACTTCTGTGAGACAGTAGTATACCCTGCGGGCCCTAAAATTTTTCTAGACCAAGAACATAGCCAAGAGACCCAAGATCCTTCATGTGGAATGGTTGTTGTAATTGAGATTTTACAAACTGTATACCAACAAGATCATCACCTGTAACGATTATATGCGTAGGCTTCAAAAATTGCGTATAAGTTCCTGGATACAACTCAAGACAAAGGGGATACGATTAACGTAATCACCTGAGTCAAAGAAGATCATCCGATGCCAAAAGGAAGCAAAGGAATGTGCGAAAAGATGGAACGAAGAAGTGACAGAACATGCAAATCGACGAAACACGGAACGAGACACGCAATATTGTGTCTCACCTGCGAGACACAATAACGTGTCTCACCGGCGAGACAAAACATGTGTTTCGCACTCATGTGTGAGACACAAAGTGTGTTTCACCCAGTCAGACTCCCAAAACACGTTTTTTGATGATTTCTCAGAATTCGTGCGTTCCAGTGGCTTCCTAACTACCTTGGGAGTATCCTTAAATGCAGGAAAGTGGTTATTAATTGAAGATACGTTCAAATCACGAGATCTTATCCACAAACATGGTATTTGAAGCCTATAAATACCCCCCTTCATGCATTTATAAAGATGAGGGATGTGTGACTGATGAGATCTGAATTCTTAGGCGAGGTGTTGATGTTTTGAGCAGAGAGATACGAAATTAAGAGAGAAAAAAGGCAAGATCTTGGTGAACTTCAGCATAAAAAGGAACATTTCGAGAGATCTGCAGGCCTTCACCCTTTCCCTTGAGATCAAACCTTGTTTTGATCTCGAGAAGAGTATTAATCTCACATTGCTAAGGTTATTTACTTCTGTTCTTATTTCTAAAACCAAATAAGAACACTAAGCCTTCTTCATGATCAATCAAGATCTGTGAATCGGTGATCCACGGGCTAACGCTCCCCCGGCACAAGCAAAGGTCCCACACAAATAACGACCGATAAACAATCTCTGCATGTATTTCTAGGAGATTTTCTCTATTTTTTTTTGGGTCCTTTTGTTTTGATGATGTTTAACAAACAATTTACTACTAATGTTATTTGTCTAGTGTTTGTATTTTCTTATTCATTATAGACAAATAATATGTTGGAGGATGGATGATATTGCGCTTCAACAATCATATTCAATGGAGGTTGGTGGAATAGTGGTTGAAGCATTGCAATTCAAGTTGAAAATCCAAGTTCAAGCTTCATCCGTAAGGTGTACCAAGTTGAGCTACAATGAAGACCTACATCAAGCTTGGGTAATTTAGTTTAGGTTTTATATTATGTGTGTTAAGTACTCTAAGCTCAAACATAGACACACACATTTTATTAGTTTATATATATATATATATATATATATATAAATAGAGAAAAAAAAAAAAAAAAATACGGTTTTATAGGTGTTTTTTTGAAAATATTATTTTATTAGTTTATAGACTTCAACATCACTTTATACATAGTTTATCAAGTTTATAAAAACATTTCACAAAGTTTCTAAAGTTGGTTTATGTCCAATGTAAAAAACAAGTTTTTTTCATTTACATGTTTTGGACTATTTCATAAAATGAAAAGATTTCTTATTTTGGAGGTGTTTTTTAAAACCAGTTTTTGGAGCTTGTTTATTATCATGTCTACAATCATTTTCCAAAGTTTTATATTTTTTTGATTTTATTTGCTATTTTTAAAGGCAGTTTGAAAATCAGATTTTCTATTTTAAACAGGCTGATAACCTGTTATCAGTCGACTGGTTAGTCGAATGATGACATCAGTCGACTGATGTGTCGACTGAAGAAATCACCTAGAGTAACAAAAAGTTTTTGTTTTATTTTGGTCGACTGTCCAGTCAATTGATGAGATCATTAGTCGACTGATAAGGTCCGTCAGTTGACCGATGAGCTGGAAAACGCCTCTAATGGTTAGCTCATCAGTCGACTGATGAAAGCTGTCAGTCGATTGATGCTGTAACGACTAGTTTTTTAGCCTGTTACAGATTTTTTAGTCTTTTTGCCTTATTTTCTCTTGGTTTTGGGGTTCCTATAAATACCCCCACATACCCTCTGTTTTATTTACTAAGAAGAAAAGTTTTAAACAAGTTTTAAAGGGTGTTTAACTTTTGTTTAAGTTTGTTTCAAGAGTTTGTTTATGAAGAAACTTTTACAAGAGTAAGTGGAGATCATCTAGCTATTTTATATGTTTGATTTTTATTTCCATAAGCTAGAATCTATATTGAGTTTAGTTCGATTTTGTTTTATCAAATCTCATTGTTACACACACCCATTTGAGCTTATAGTATTTCATACATAGTATAATTGGGGTTGTGAGAGATTATAACTTTGAGTTGTGCTTAATTGAGTTCCCACCATTATTTAGAGAACAATCATTTGTTGAGTGCCTAAATTGTAAGGATTCACTTTGTATTACACTAGTACACCAAGAGGAGTGTGTGGTGAGAGACGGGGTTATCCCAAGAGGAGTGTGGTAGGTGGTAATACCTAGAGAGAGGTTATAATTCCTAACACTTGAGGGAGACACGGGCTAGAGACCAACACTTGAGGTGGTAGTTAGTGTAGTTACATTGTGAGTGATTGTGAACGTTGATCAGTGAGCGTTAAAAACCGACATTGTGAGGTGTAAACGTTTTTCGGGTAAGTGTAAAAAACCCGGTGTGATAGTGGAGATCTCCTCGAGGTTAAGAGCAGAGACGTAGGTCGTGTGGACTGAACTCCATGATCATATCTTGTGTTTGAGTTTGGCTTGGCACACTTATATTTTTGTTCATCTTTATTGCTATTCTCTTATTATTTATTTCATCCACTATATTGTCTATATTTATATTACCTTTGTTTAGTTTAATTTCCTTGCATATATATTGTTCATATCTCATTTGCTAGGATATATTTATTAATAAGTTTTAAATTAGCATAAATCGGATTAGATTAACATAAATCCTATTCACCCCCTCTAGGGTTCTTTCCTAGTGGTATTAGGGTACTTTCAATTGGTGTCAGAGAAGGATATGGTTCTTTCAATTGGTATCAGAGCACTTTTATTTGTTTCTCTTATAAAGAAAAGTCTTATAAAAAGGCTCACTTTTTTATTTCTATTTGTAATCGATAAACGATTATAATGAAAGTTGCAATGAAACTGATTTCCGACGCAAACACGCTGGCGACCACAGTGGGAGCAAACAGCCTCGCTGCCGAGGCTGTAGTGTTGCAACCGATCAAGATCCCAGTTGATTCAGTGATCAAATATGAGTTTGACCAACAGAAGTTTGAGGAGTACCTTTCATCCTCCTCCTTCGGATCTCCCTCGTCCAGTAAGTGCAAGAAGATCTCATCTTCAAAGAAGATTCATTGGTCTTCAGATCCTATGAAGGCCCTGGGTGGTGAGTCTCACCCAATCGTTGCTGAGGTTTCCCCTCGCAACGCCCCTCCGACGATCAACCAAGTCGGAGTATCTGTTCACAACAACTCATTCTCAATTAAGGAGTCGTTCGATGAAATCGTGCCAACTCTGACGAAGAGGGCTCATCAGAGACAGCGCCAATGTCTCACTCGTCAGCTCGCCAAGGCCCTAGAACAAGTTGATGAAGTTGTTAGACCCTAGAGGGGGGGTGATTAGGGTCTTATGCTAATCTAATCCGATTTAAATACCAATTAAAATTACTTAACAAATATATTCTTGCAAGATAGATATACAAAGAGTTATGTCCAAGAATATGCAATATACACAAGGTGATATATCCTATATGATAGAAATATATGCAAGGATATATAAACAACACAAGGGTAAATAATCTAAACAAGATAGTGGATGATATAAAAATGAGTAATGCACAATGGCGATATAAGATATGAACATAAATATGAAAGAACGCCAAAGCACACTCAAACAAGCAATATGATCACGGAGTTCGGACCTTCCGTCCTACGTCTCCGCTCCCCACTCCCGGGGAGAAATCCACTATCACAACCGGGTTTTCTACGCTCACGCGAACAACGTTTACACCTCACAGTATCGGTTTTCAACGCTCACCGATCAACGTCACTCCTCACACTCGGTTTTCTAGTTCACCGAAAACTTCACAACACACTCGGTTTTCTAGCTCACCGAAAACCTTACAACACTCACAATGTAACAAATATAAATTTGTTCTCTACAATAGATGAGAACACAATTAAGCACAACTCAAAGTTACAAACTCTCACCACCCAACTATACTATGTATGTAAATACTAAAAGCTCAATGTGGGTGTGTGTAACAATGAGATTTAAATAAAAACTTAACTCAATAAGAACTAGCAATAAGATTGATATAAAATACAATAGTAGAAATGCTAGGAAATAGAGTTAAGGAAACTTCTCTATAAATACAAAGAGAGGATGATGAAGTGTTGAAGATGAACTCTTCAATAGCTGATGAAAAACTCCTCTTTGTAACAGCAAACCCAAAACAAACTTAAACCAAACTAAACGAGTTTAAACCCTTGTTTAAAACATTGTTTAAAAACTTCTTGATTAACCTGAAAAGACATCAGCAATGGGGTATATATACCCATTCAAAGCTCAGCCAAAACCCCCAAGCCAAATGACAAAACAGCCCCAAGCAATGGTAAGAAAACTAGCCGTTGGAAGCTGAAAAAGCTCTCGTCGGTCGACCGGAAAATTCATCGGTCGACCGGAAGTTTCATAGGTCGACCGGACCGGTCGACCGACAGACTCTCTGTCGCCCAGTGAGCATATGAACTCAGGTTCGGTCGACCGGTTCGGTCGACCGAAAACTGACATATTCAAAAACTGGTTTTTAAAGCTGAACTTTGGAAAACTGTTAAAAATAACAAATGAATTCCAAAAATAATAAAACTTTGGGAAATGTATATAAACATATAAATGAACATGTTATAAAAAGAATTTTCCAAATTGCATTTCCCATTTGTGAAAAATCGTCATTTTGCAAAATAATTCAAAACACGAAAATGTAAACATGTGAAATTTGATGTTTTGACATAAACCAGCTTTTGAAACTTTGTGAAATGTTTCTATAGACTTAGTAAAATGTGTATAAACTGATATTGAAGTCTATAAACTAATAAGACAATATTTTCACAAAATTGCATATTCTATGCAATGTTTTCAAAAACACAATAGTAAATATGAAATATATGATTTCATATTATAAACATGAAAACCCAAAAACCATGCATGTATATATATAACTATATATATACATATAAAACAAAACTTATGTATATATATAACTATATATATATATATACGAAGAAACCAATAAATGTGTGTGTATAGATATTGAGCTTAGAGTATATAACACACATAATATAAAATCTAAAACTACATTACCCAAGTAATCTTGATCTTCAATTAAGCTTGACTTGGTACACTTGCGGATGAAGCTTGAACTTGATCTTTAACTTGAATTGTATGTTGCTTCACTCCACAATTCCACCAACCTCCATTGGATATCATCGTGTAGGCGCAATTCCATCCATTCTCCAACTCGTTGTTTGCCTAGAATAAATACGAAAACATAAACACTAGACAAACAACATTAGTTATAAATTGTTTGTAAATCATCATCAAAACAAGAAGGCCAACAATCTCACCCTTTTTGATGATGACAAACAATTTACAAAAAGGAATATATGCATGAAGGAAATGAACATATACAAGATAATATACATGCATATAAATAAGGAATTGTATACTCACAATATTTCTCCCCCTTTGACAACATCAAAAAGGGGACAAAAGAATTAAGAGAGCGAAAGCTCCCCCTATCAATAAGCGTGAGTGAGTATAACACATAGAAAGATATAGGGATTTGCTCCCCCTATCAAAATGCCATATAGAATATACAAAAAGAAGATCATGGCAAACATATGTGAGCAAGCATAGATGGAAAATATGCTAAACACAACTCACATACAAAAGACAATGAGAACACATAAAGATGTATTACTTATGAAAGAAGTGTCTCATTACACAACTACAAATATATATATATATATATATATATAGATTTATGAAATCAAAAGAGGAGGAACATGAGAATCATGCAAAAAGTTTTCAAATGAAAACAAATCAACCAAAAGAAATCATAAATCAAAGTTCATATCCAAAAACGATGTTTGATCCATGAAGAACTTGATCAAACCACTCATAGAATACATTATAAACCACGAATAGATGATCCATAAGCACAAACACATAAATATCATCATATAAGTGAAGTATAATGAATTCAAATCAATCAATCAAAACAAAAATCTTTAACAAAAAGAATTTTAAGAGAGGCAACAATATATCAAGCTCTGAAGCTTGTTCCAACCCATATAATCATTCTAGAATCCGATAAACATAATTTGGGAATAAACACCCAATAAATCCGGAGGGTTATATAAGTACAAACCTCTCATCAAAACGAAACTAATAATCATGAAAACAAAATAATTTGATCAATGAAAAAATATTGTTTTCATGTTCTAAAGTTTAAAGTATAATTTTTCAAAACCAAGAAAAAGAAAAATAAAACTTTAAAATTCTTGGTTTAAAATCAAAATTGTTTTGGTACCCAAGTAATATTAGTACCAAAAGGTTTAGGGACATGACCCCTATCAATGAAGCTCAAAGCCCTAGGGTTATGAACCCTCTTGGGCATATATGGTGCACTAACACGGTCAAAGCAATATTTACTCAAATGACCCTTTCGATTGCAATTTGTGCAATGAAAGAGATCCATTTGTTTTTGTGGACCTTTAGCTCGTGCACGGGAATCATTTGCAAATAAAGTTTGTCTTTTAAGATTATTTTGCAAATGAGAAACATCATTAAACAAATGTGGTCTTTTTGGAGCAAATTGCAAATTTGGAGTATTTTGCAAATCAAAACAAAATTTAGCAAGATGTCCAAACCTACCACAAACATCACATTTAAAAACATGTGGTCTACTAGAAACATTTGGCAAATGAGATTTCCTTTTCAAATCAAAACAATATTCGGCCAAATGACCAAAACGACCACAATGATCACATCTATACACATGAGCATGCTTATGATGAACAATGTGTGCATGTGTGTGTACATGTGATGAATAAGCTACATGAGATGCACAAGGAGCATTGATATTTTTATGTTTGTGTGCATCATAGCAAAATTTAGCTAGATGGCCTTTACGGCCACAAATTGAACACTTATAAACTTTTCTATATATGTGTGCATGATGAGTGGATGATTTCTTAGACTTGGCACACATATCCATAAGCTTCTTATGATTATTGATGCATGTTTTCAAAGTTGAATCTAAAGATGATATGCATTTTTTCATAAGATTCAAGTCTTCATTTTTAGGCACATATGCACCTTTAGAAGTAGAACATAAATAGTCATCTATAAAAGATTCCGTATCATTTTGTATGTTCTTTACTTCTAACATGGCATTATCTCTTTCATGAGTTAAGCTAGAAATGGATGATGATAATTTCTCATTTTCCAATTTTAACATATCATTACTTTCTTTAAGAGCAATGTTTTCTTGAGAAATGATGTCAAAATTGGAAGCTAGCTTCTCATGATCGGATTTCAAAATGACATGCTTGCTTTGTAATTCAATAAAATCTTTATGCAATATGTTATAGGCATGCAACAATTTTTCACTAGCACAAGCAAGTTTATCACTAGATAAATTATTAGTGGTTTCGAACTCGCAAACCTCACTAGGGCTATCGCCTAGTGGCCGTGTGCATGATGCTCCACATGAACTTGAAGCCGGATCCTCCAAAGCTTGTAGGATCGCCTCCAAGTCCCTTTGATGTGCTTCAATAAATTTCCATAAGGTGTAAGCACTATCAAAAGAATCAAGCTTGTTAGACATAAATGAATCAAATGCATTTGATAAAAATTCTAACATAAGCTTGTTCATAATAAACATCTTTTTATCATGTTTGCTCCACTTGGATTTCTCCAACGTGGGCACAATATAAGCACAATCAATGATTTTTCATAAATTAATATTTTTAGATTGAATAAATATTTTGAATCTAAAACACCATTGAGCATAGGGGAAAGCATTGAATTTAGGAGCAATACTAGAATCATAGCCTAAACAAGATGCATCATTCATATCCATGATTTATAAAAATATGCAAGCAAGATACAAATGTAATCAAAACAAGATTAGCACAAATAAGATAACTTGGATCTTTAACTCAAGGCGATTAGACCTTAAATCAAAGAGCATCAAGCTCTGATACCAATTGTTAGACCCTAGAGGGAGGGTGATTAGGGTCTTATGCTAATCTAATCCGATTTAAATGCTAATTAAAATTACTTAACAAATATATTCTTGCAAGATAGATATACAAAGAGTTATGTGCAAGAATATGCAATATACACAAGGTGATATATCCTATATGATAGAAATATATGCAAGGATATATAAATAACATAAGGGTAAATAATCTAAACAAGATAGTGGATGATATAGAAATGAGTAATGCACAATGGCGATATAAGATATGAACATAAATATGAAAGAACGTCAAAGCACACTCAAACAAGCAATATGATCACGGAGTTCGGACCTTCCGTCCTACGTCTCCGCTCTCCACTCCCGGGGAGAAATCCACTATCACAACCGGGTTTTCTTCGCTCACGCGAACAACGTTTACACCTCACAATATCGGTTTTCAACGCTCACCGATCAACGTCACTCCTCACACTCGGTTTTCCAGTTCACCAAAAACTTCACAACACACTCGGTTTTCTAGCTCACCGAAAACCTTACAACACTCACAATGTAACAAATATAAATTTGTTCTCTACAATAGATGAGAACACAATTAAGCACAACTCAAAGTTACAAACTCTCACCACCCAACTATACTATGTATGTAAATACTAAAAGCTCAATGTGGGTGTGTGTAACAATGAGATTTAAATAAAAACTTAACTCAATAAGAACTAGCAATAAGATTGATATGAAATACAATAGTAGAAATGCTAGGAAATAGAGTTAAGGAAACTTCTCTATAAATACAAAGAGAGGATGATGAAGTGTTGAAGATGAACTCTTCAATAGCTGATGAAAAACTCCTCTTTATAACAGCAAACCCAAAACAAACTTAAACCAAACTAAACGAGTTTAAACCCTTGTTTAAAACCTTGTTTAAAAACTTCTTGATTAACCTGAAAAGACATCAGTAATGGGGTATATATACCCATTCAAAGCTCAGCCAAAACCCCCAAGCCAAATGACAAAACAGCCCCAAGCAACGGTAAGAAAACTAGCCGTTAGAAGCTGAAAAAGCTCTCATCGGTCGACCGGAAAATTCATCGGTCGACCGGAAGTTTTATCGGTCGACCGGACCGGTCGACCGACAGACTCTCTGTCGCCCAGTG
>BQKN01033443.1:0-14659 GCA_022839385.1 Asparagus kiusianus
TAGAAAGGTAATAAGAATTAATCCTTCAATAGGAAATATAGTATTAATTAGGGTATATTGCAATAAATAATACTAGTCTATAATGCGCTAAACTATATTTGCTTTCCTTTTTAAAAAAACAAAATTTCACAAAAAAGAGTAATATGTTTTAGTAAACTACTGACGTGAAAAAAAAATTGTTAGAAATTATATAGTCATATATATATAACTAAACATTATAAGAAACAAAAATTCTAACAATAACTACTCAAAGTTCTAAAAAACATAGGGAAACATTAAACCGTCAGTGTCTTCTCTGGAGGGAGAAAAGTGAAAGAATTGGAGTGGATCCTTATCTGAATTCAGATGCTCTCTAATTAGGTGGTGATTTGGTAGGATCCAATTCTTCAGGTCAGCCTAATTTCTTTATTTTACATTTAATATATTGCTATTAGTACAAAACATACATTTTGTGTCATGAATTGTTATCCACTAATTGCTTGCGAACAAAAGTTCTTTTAGACTAGTAGTTTATTCTAGGCTGTAACTCTAGTAACGTCATATTTTTTATTTTTTTTAGATTTTGTAAATGGTTTTTAATTTTTTAAATAGTTTTAAAGCATTGTTTGACACTTAAAAATTACATGATAAAAATAATTAACAATGCAATAATTATAGAAATAAAAAATAATTTTATAAAATAAAATTGTATAATTGTATAGAATAATAGCGAGAAACATTGCAAACACACAAATTTTAAGTGGTTTAGAGCAAGTCTTACTCCACTGATGGCAACTAATTTTTCTAGTAGTTTAAAAATATAAAAATAAATTACAACAAACTTTAAGGAAATAAAAATAGAGAAAATATGTCGACTTATATGCGAGCCAACGAGACGAGTTCAGCGGGCCGGACCACTTACATTTAAGTCTAGCTTGCTCACGGGGCTCTATGTGCTGAGCGAGTTGTCGGCCGACTTGTTATAGAGGCCAACTTTGCATGGTCCTATGACCCACTACTATAGTGGGCCGAATCAGGCTCATCCTGCACCGAGCCGGGTCGAGCTGAGCTCAAGAGCGAACTAGCTCATGGGTCGACCCGGCCCAGCCTAACGCTTGCCCCCCCCCCCCTCAATTTCAGAAAATCCTAAGTTGCTCCTCATTAGCTCCTCTTTAACACTTCTATGCACCTATGGACACCAATCAAGATTTGCCACGTCACATAAAATACGGTCAGATGTGCACTTAATTTGTTTTTTTTAAGGAATAGTCAGACGTGTAAAGTTGATCATGGTAGGCTGTAAAATATCTATGATCTAAATAAAAGCATCTTTAACAACGTTAACTACATTTTTCCTATAGGTGAGTAAAATTATCCATGAGGAAGTTTTTTCTTTTGAAGAAAAAAACAGGGCCAGAAGCCATGTTCATGTATATATGCAAAAAGGAGGATAAGAATTTACATAAACAAGCACTATGTAAGGTGAAGGAGGGAGGACCAATGAAAGATGTGAACTATCGGGAGAGGGCCTTGCCGTCACCGATAAGGAGACATCTTCATTGTTCCGTCCCACTTACCAAAAGAAAAAACAAAATGAACTGCAGAATAAACAACAAAAGGATAATCATCCATGAGGAAGTTTTTGGTTCACACTTTCAGAAACTTTTTAAAAAACATTGAAAGTTAATGTGGATTTTTTGAGAACACTGACACTTACAGTGACGATATGATATTTTAAAAATTAAGAGAGTTAACAAATAAACCTCCAAGCCCGGGAGTTTGTTTGAGAAATTCACCCCATGTTTAGGGGCTGTCTGGTCGCTCATTTTTTAATGGTGAAGAGTGCAAATTTCTAAAAATTTAGGGGTTATATTTTACTTTTCTACTTTTCCATATTTGGTTTAACCTTTAAAAACAAAAGAGAACAAAAATGAAGAGGAGGTATCAAGAAGGTAAACCGTAAAGATCTACCGGTCACATGAGATTAGATTAAAATGTTTCAAGAATCTTTACATAAAATAGAAACTGAAAGTTTCTTGGGACATTAAAATGGAACCACCTTTCATGACACACTATCATTTCTTGGGACCTTAAAGATGGAACCAATCTAGTGAAACCTCCTGTGAAACAAAAAACAACAAAGGTTGAAATTGTTATGATCTTCTCCACAGTAAATCCGTGCTTCCTTTCTTTTGACTAGACTTATTAGGAGTGAATGAGCATATATAGGATACACCAGATTGTTATGATCTTCTCCACAGTAAATCCGTATTTTTTTCACCATATACCGCATGTAAAGACAAATTTAAAGTTCCCGGCCAAGAGATGAACAGGTACGCAAATCTCTTTGATATCAAAATTTTGCTCATTAAAACTTATTATAGAGAGAGGAGTCATTTTCATTACTAAGTTTGTATAAGCAGCATCAACTCCCACCACCAACCCTTTAAGAGAGGCAGAGCACTGGCTAATGAAAACTGTAGTTTTGGTACTCCCAAGAAAATGTAGGCTGACCATAGACAATGTACGGCCCAGCTTATAGCAAAAAAAGGCACAGTTTTGTAATAGTAGTTATTATGTCAACAAAACATCTATAATGCCTACACACTGGGTGCATTTGGTCCAAGGAACGAGTACAGGACTATTTGAAACTCATGCAAATAACAAGTTAACAGTGACCTAATGGAAAACTTGACTTGATTGGGAAAAAAAAAACCCTCTATTTAGCTTTCTAATTATTAAAAGTGTATTAACTTTAAGGTTATTTTAATGACCATTAATTAATTCAAAGTGACAAGAGGGGTTAATATGGATTACCATCATGAATCAGTTTGAGTCGTTTTCCCGAATTAGCCTCACGACTGGCACCTAAAGTCGCTCCATCTTTACTTCTGCGCCCCTTCATTTTAAATCTCTTTCAAGTACTGCACTTAAAGATCAAGCAGCCTGGTTACCTAAAGCTGAACATAGATAATGCTACAGAATTTGGCGTGGATTGACATGCCTCTGATAATACAAAGCTAAGGGTCCTTCCAAAATGAAACTAGATGATTTTTTTGGCAGATATTGATGTGGAAATAGTACATAAATCCTGTGAACCTTTTTTTTTCAAATAAAAAAACTAAAAATTTTTTGAGAGAGAAAAACCCTCAATTTGAGGAGGGAGGCACGTCACCTGATCGATAAAGTTTTGAGTTCTCTCAAGAACGTTTTAGCTATCCGCCGATCACTGATAGAGGATCCAGTGAGAAAAGTTGAAATTCCAGAGAGGTCTTGTGAGACACCCTAAAGTTCAGGGGTAACGTGAGGTAAAAAAATTCAGGGGGTAATGTGCAAAACCCCCAAAGATCTGGTGAAATTTTGTTGAGTATTCAAGGAGAAAATGATAAACCCCATGAACAGGACACTAAGATGCATTTTATATACTCAATCAGAAAATCAAATTCATCATTCTCTGCAACACAAATCAAGTAGACATTACAACAAAAGTCGCATTTGTCTAAACTTATTTTATAACATATATAAAATTATCATTTTATTTGCAAGGATTAAATATTAGTGACACAAGTAAAAGGTATAGCAAATTTAAAAATGAGTAATAGTCCCACATTGGTTGCATAAGGATCTATAGATGGACCTAAATAATAAGTCTTAGATTTTAAGTATATTGATGATTAAACATATATGATAGTGTATAAGTTAAATAGTGTTGAATGGTGATACCCTTTATATTTTTATGGTCTAGACACAACTACGTGCCAACACTCTTGACACGCGTATTTGTCATGAGTTTTATGCCACATGTGTCACCACTCTCAATAGATATATGTGTTGTGAGTTTTGGGACACATGTATGTGTCGTGAGTTTTATGATACATGTATGTGTCACAAGTTTCTCGATACATTTTCACCTGTGTAGAAGACGCTCTTCACACATGCTCTACTCACACGTTGATATGTGTCAACTTCATTTATGCAACATAAAAATGTGTCGCGTATAGACAAAAAATATATTATAATTTACAACTTTTGTTCTAATGAGACTAAGCCAAAATTATTCACGAATTGACGAATGACTCGTACATATATAGCATAATAATTATCCTTTCTGCATCTCAATATTTGGATAACACTCAACATAATCCTGCAATAAAGTAAATAAGCATATAATTAACTTGCCAGACACCTTGAATATATGGAGTTTGAGTCGCATCAGCTCACTTGCTAAAGATTTGCAGCCTACATCGCAAATGCGACTATCAGCAAGGAGTACTGATGAAAGAATTAATGAACATAATGAGACATGAATAACAAAAGAAGAATATAATCAAGAAATTGCCAATAAAACTGAAGCCATGACTAACCTAAACAAAGTAAAATGAGATTTAAGAATGTAACTAAATCTTTAGGATCAAAGTCATCGCAGTTTTTGTGGTTGTAGCTTCTGCACAAAGAATCAAAAAAGATATTGTGATAGTTTCTTTGCTTTCTGTAGACACAAGTGGAGAAAATGACAGAAACATTCTGAAAACATTTATAAGGTTATTTTCTCACAGAAAAGAAATAAAATAGATGCACATAGAATTGAAAATCCTTCAAAATTTTGATAATCCGCTTTCTGTGACATTATCCTGGTAAGGCTCCTTTCAACTCAGTTCTCAAAGTTGTTCGGGGTCTTTTACAGTCAAAATAATCAATGATTCGGTGCCTGAAACAATTATTTTGAGAACAATGACAGAAAAGTTCATAATTGTTTGACCAAGTTATACCGCACCATTGGTATCATTATAGTAGTTTATATTAGGGGAAATTACACTAAACCCCCAAGAACTTTCAACATTTCGTCGTAAGCCCCTAATAACTTTTGCTATTTTTTTGCCAATGAATTGAACAGGGCATCTCGCCCTGTTTTTCCTTCCGAAATAAAAAAAACTTTCAAATTGCACCGAGTCCCCAATATTTTTTGTAAAAAAACCCAATATCTTTTACACAAACATCATTTATATGCACATTTAATGTTATTGACCCTAGTGCACTTGATATTTGTCTCTCAGAAACAGCCCAACTTAGTTGCGTGTGATGTGCCAAGAGATTTCTAGCTAAGAACTTTGAGATAAAAAATCTTGGTGACGTCTCTTTTGTGTTAGGGATACAGATGCACCGGGATCACTCTCGGGGTGTTCTTGGATCATCACAAAAGAGCTATATCGAAAAATTTCTCAAAAGATATGGCATGCAGGATTGCAAACTTGGTGATACTCTTGTGGCTAAGGGAGACAAGTTCAGTCTCAAACAATGCCCTAAAAATGCTTGTGAGGAAAAGGAAATGCAGAAGATCCCCTATTCTTCGACAGTAGGGAGTCTGATGTATGCTCAGATATGTACGCGTCCAGATATTGCGTACATTACAGGGATATTGGGCAAATACTTGAGCAATCCAGGTGTAGACCATTGGAAAGCAGCCAAACGGATTTTGCGGTACTTACAGAGAACAAAAGATTACTTGCTCACATATCGGAGGTTGGATAAGCTTGAGGTCATTGGGTGTACTGACTCCGATTTTGCTGGATGCCAAGATAGTATGAAGTCTACATCATACTACATATATCTGCTCGTTAGAGGTACCATCTCCTGGAAGAGTGTGAAACAGTCTCTAGTAGCCTCTTCGACTATGGAAGCAGAGTTTGTAGCATGTCATGAGACATCCAATCAGGGGATATAGCTGCGAAATTTTATCACGGGGCTACGCATAGTGGACGGTGTTAATAGACCACTCAAGTTATATTGTGACAATAAATTAGCAGTTTTATATTCCAATAATAGGAGGTCGACGAAGTTGAAGCATATAGGTATCAAGTTCTTGGTTGTTAAAGAAAGAGTTCAGAGTGGACAGTTGTCTATAGAGCACATCGGGACAAACTCCATGATTGTGGATCCGCTTACGAAGGGATTTACCACCCAAAGTGTTTCATGAGCACACTGCTCATTTAGGTGTCATGTCATTTGAGGATATTCAGTTTTTAGTGTAAGTTTGTAATTTTTACGTGTTCTGATTTAGACATATTTTTCAGTTATTTCAGTTTATGGATATTTTGAGGTTATTTTCTACAGAATAAAGTTTCAGTTTAATTACACTCTGATTTTGGTATGGTTTGACCTCACTAAAGTTTTAAGGTAAGACCAGTCGGAAATAAGCATGTTAAGATCACATTACATGACATTTCCATACTACACATCCACATTATGATCCATGTCATTCGGTTGTATTGGTATATGTGACCATTGATGGGTGTAGTTACGATAGATGTAGTGGAGGCCGTTTGATCCTATGTTGGTATGATTAATGGACGGGATTGGATAAAGATACATTTTAGTAATAACAGTAAAATTGAGCTCATATGCTTATTTGGAATGCATAACTACGAGGGTACACATATAGCCCAAGTGGGAAATTGTTGGATCCTTAATCCAACATTGGGCTAATATGTGAAAATATTATCCATTTTAAATTGTTAAATAAAGATAAACTCAATTTAAAGTGATCTAGACAGCTATGAGTTTTAAAATGTATCAGATAAGGATGTGGGCCTTTAAAGTGTAGATACCGGGGTAATTTTTATTTTAATGATGGTCTAAAATAGAAAGTACCAATTAAATAACTGTTTTGAGTTATCTCTATAAATAATGGTTATGGTCCCTCAATCACACGTTCAATTCATCCCTATCTTTTGATATCTCATCATCAAAGGCTATACCGCACAAATCAAGAGATTATTCATGGCTTCGGATTCAGGTACGCTTTCGCGCAATTCAGTATTTCGATTCTCTTTAATTCAACATGTATATTATGTTATATGTGATAGTTTTCACAATCAGAATTTAGGACCTAACATGCACCACATTCAAAAATTCCTCATAAGATTAATTTACATAACCCTCTTTGTTTTTGTAGTAAACCCTCGTCGTGTTGGCCTTTCTTACAGAATTTATTATTCTAATGTATCTTTCTTTCAGTAGAAGTAAAAGTTCTCTTTCGTATTTATTTTCAGAGATAGAATACAGCATGTGTATACATACACGTATGCCCCCTTAAAGAATCAAAAACTAACAAGAGAATGTACTCTTTAGTCTTGATGCTCATGACGTGTTTTTCTTTTCCTTTGTCATGCATATATTCTCAAGTTAGCCTCCTGCTCGGTTAGAAACTTCATTTCTCATTTCTAGCAAGAACTCTCCTCGTTTCCTGAGAATCGGAAGCATCACTCTGATGACCTAATGGTTGCTAATGTACAGAAAATCGAGCATTGTGATGTAAAGGGAAAAGAGATGGTTAGAAACCTCGAGAAAGATTCAATGACTACAGGGAGTTTGCTACCGTATGCATAGTAATCGACATATTATCTAGACTTCCAGTGCAGTATCTAGTAAGGTTTCATTGCGTCTGCAAACAATAGTGCTCTTTGATTTATGATCCCTACTTTTTTGAACAACATCACGAGAGATCTTTAGCTAGGAGTCCCGTAATTACGAGCAAAGTTCTTCGCAAAGACGGTAACATTATACAATTTTGATCCAATTCGTGGCATTAAGGATCCCTCTGAGTTAGAGGATCCAATAGAATTTATACCATCAAATGATGTCAATGGATTGGCCTTCAGATATAATGGCACAAAAGGAGTATACCCTTTAGTGAATCCTTCTACTTGGAAGTTTTGAAACTCCCCAACACTAATTGTCGAGAAATTTTTGAAGATGAGAATGCAGGATTGGGGTTTGATGCCTCTGCAGGAGAATGCAAGGTAGTCAGGCTAATTTCGCATGATAGTTATAAGTCTTACGGGGGTGAAATCCTCACATTGGGAACTCATGAATGGAGATCTACCATCAGAGAAGTCCCTCACTCAGTACCATTTTGGAGTCCGGCTTACTCGCAAGGGTCTCTCTATTAGAAGGCATATGTGCCGAAAGAAACAATAGGCGCTTGTGTTGTGATTCTTAGGTTTGATATCAGACATGAGATGTTTGAAGTTATATCCCTCATATCTGCACTTGGTACAATTAGTTAAAAACAATGTTCTATATGTATGTGTCGTGTTTGTGACAAAGACTAGAACTCAGACGAAGATATGGATGCTCAAGGATAACAACGAGTTGGTCGTGATGTTGAGTTTCTGCAGAAAAGATGAAATCAGCCGATAAAGAAATCTCCGTCAGCAGCAGGAACGAATCTTTCAATTGCAGAGCCTAATTCTATAGAGGGAGCCCTTTCAAATGAGTCCCCGTGAAGAAGCATACGTTACTCAGAAGACTCAATGGAAAAATGAGCTATTACTATAATGAATATAAATGGGCCCTCATTATCTTGGAATCCCTGCTTCAAAACTACAGACCAAACTACTTGGACAAATTTTTAAAATCGACCCTTTTAAACATTTATTTACAATTTTCGACCCAGTCGTAACTTAATTCGCAATTTCGACCTAGTTTCATGAAACTAGGTCGAAATTGCTAATTAAAACTTCGAGGAATTGTCAATTCCGTGAAATTTTCTATATTTACACTTCACGGGATTGCCAATCCCGTGAAGTTTTATTCACCAACTTCGATCTGGTTTCATGAAACTAGATCGAAAATGGTAATTAAGTTAGAACTGAATCAAAAAATTGCAAATAAATATTTAAAAGGGTCTATTTTCAAAATTCCTCCAAGACTACCTTAGTGTATTTGGATCACCCCAAAGCATCAGCGATGTATGCCACATGATTCTGCTCGAGTTGGCTTGTAGACACAATCCGTCCAGAACTTGTCGCCGTGATCTTCAGAGCGATGCTTGTTTCCAAACCTTTAATGAACATGTCTCATGGCTTTTAACACATTGGGAAAGTCTTGCTTCACCAAGAAAATTGATAAGCAAGTAGCGTCTGTAATACGAACTAGAGTTGTTGAATCACAGAATTGCTCGCAGAAACATTTTGATGAGATTGTAAGTTCCATAAAACTAAATTATAGCTGAAGTTTCTTGTAATAATACTGTGGTGTTGTTCGCGCTAAGTAGCTGAAAAGATTATTAGGGAAATAAATGGTGTTTCATACTGGTGCCCTTATTAGTGGGCTGCCGTATCTATTGAGATATGATTTGTTGGAGATCAAATATCACGTGATAGTATATTCTTTTTTTTTTTTTGGTCAATGAATAATTTTATTCATTTACCAAATGGAAAATATTTGTACATCAGATATTCAGTATATGAACTGAAAAATCAATTAAGAAAACAACTGAAAAGAAGAAAGATTAGCTAAGTATTTACAGTGGATTATAGTGATATAAGCCATTCTTTTTTTTCCGCTGGATAAGAACCATTTAGTATGATGGTCATGATATCAATCTTGATCTCCTTGATGATCTGTTCTGTACTCCTGAATTTCATTTCAAAAAGTCTGCTGTTGCGTTCCCCCCATAACCTATAGATAGTAGAAGAAAATGACATTCTTTTCACCCTTTGCTTAAAACCCCTTCCTCTCAGCCTGCAATTAAACCAATCCAGCAAGCGGTTCCATTCACAAGTCTTCCAATCAAATTGAAGCCACTTCATAATCTCATTCCAGACTGCACTCGTGAAGCTGCATTCAAAGAAGAGATGGTTTCGGGATTCAGCAACATTTTCATTGCATAAGCAACAGAGGCCAGTGGTGATGATTCCTCTTTTGAGCAATCGATCTCTTGTAAGAAGCCTGTTCTGCACTGCAAGCCACAGAATGAAACAGTGCTTTGGGTAACTCATATTATCCCATACTGTTGTGAACCATGGGACCTTAGTAGTTGCTGGGGAAATTTTTGAATAAAGCTCTGATAGACACACTTTTGAGTTTCTATAACAGGAGCTGATAATTTGCTTCAAAGCATCCACACTTCCACAACTTGCGATAGCTTTATCCCTGACTTTGAGCAGTTGTTTCCATAGCCATGAATCCCCTTTTCTCACTGTAACTTGCCAAATTGATGTATCATTTAAGTAGTTTCCGTGGATCCATTTTATCCACAATAACTCTTTGTGTATATGTATATACCAAATGGTCCTTAAAGCAGAGGCTATGCTCCATATGTTTGCAGAAAAAATCCCCAGACCTCCATATTTCCTCTCTTTACAAACTTTATCCCAAGCAACCAGTGGGGATTTAAACACTTGATCTGTTTTACCCCATAGGAAATCTCTACACAAATCATCAATCTTCTGCAGGACCCTAGCTGGCAGAATATAATTTGAAGTCCAAAAAATTTGAACACCCAGTATAACAGTTTTTATGACATGAAGTCTACCAGCATATGACAAATGTTTCTGTTTCATCCAGATTTGAAATTGATTGGATATTTTCTGGAAAAGAGGAGTGCAGTCCATGTATGATAATCTCTTGCAAATTAGAGGAACACCAAGATATCTTATAGGGAAGACACCTTCAGGAAAACCCAGGCTCTCATGAATTAAGGTTTTAACAGAGTCCTTAACTCCTCCATAGAAAATAGAACATTTTGAGAGATTTGCTTCAAGGCCAGAAGTAACTCCAAAATCTTTGACACACTGATATAATTTTTGGATTGAGTAAAAATCCCCTTTACAGAACAAGAGGAGATCATCAGCAAAGGTGAGGTGTGTAATCTTGAGCTTACCACACTTAGGATGAAACTTGAACTTCTTATCATGTTTCAACATATTCATGTTTCTTGAGAGGTAGTCCATGCCTATAATAAACAGATAAGGTGATAGGGGGTCTCCCTGCCTCAACCCTCTTCCCCCTTTGAAGTATCCATGCATAGAACCATTAAGTGAGATAGAATATTTAGGAGAAGAGATACATGTCATAATCCAGTTGGTAAACTCATTAGGGAAACCCAATCCTTTCAGCAAGCACTCCAGGAAATCCCAACTGATTGTATCAAAAGCTTTCCTAATATCAATGTTTAGCATAGCTCTAGGGGATAGCTGTTTTCTTCCATAATTCTTCACAAGCTCATGTGCTAACAAGATATTATTTGAAATTTGCCTACACTTAACAAAAGCACTTTGAGCTTCACTGATGATAGAGCCAACCACAGTTTGTAGTCTATTTGCAAGGATTTTTAAAATAAATTTGTATAGATAGTTGCAACATGAAATTGGTCGAAAATCTGCAGGAGTTTGAGGACAATGTACCTTAGGAATAAGGATAATAGAGGTAGAGTTTATAGCACCCAGAAGTTTTCCAGTTTTGAAGAACTCTTCAATTGCTAAAGTAATATCCTCCCCCACAATAGGCCAAGCAGATTTGTAGAAAGAGGAGCTGTAGCCATCAAGTCCTGGAGCCTTATTCTCAGGGATAGAGAACACAGCCAGCTTGATTTCCTCTTTTGTAACTGGACTAGATAGATTCCTAGCTTGAATATCAGTAAGGCATGGTCCACTCTGGATTATGTTAATGTCAGGCTTGGTGGTTGAAATAGCAGTTCCCATTAGATTCTTAAAATAAGAGATGAGTTCTTCAGCAATATCATCACCATCAGTGATTTTCCCCCCAAGTTGTTATAGAGGACCATAACTCTATTATGGTGTCTGTTTGCCTTTATAGCAGAGTGGAAAAACTTTGTGCTTCTATCTCCCTGAAGGCACCATGCAACTCTTGCTTTCTGTTGATAGAAGGATAATTCACATTCCAAGAGCTTGTTATAAGAGTTAATGCATTCTTTTTCCTGATTTATAAGAGTGGAATTAAGAGGCTCAAGCTGAAGCATATTTTGGACATTCTCCAGCTCAGATTTGACCCTGAGGACTTTCTCACTGATATTGTAGAAGCTCCTTTTGTTTAGATCTTTTAGTGCATTCCTAAGAAGCTTCAGCTTTGTGTGCACTTTGAACATTGTGTATCCTTCAATGGGAGTTTGCCATACTGCTGTAACTGTAGGGAGGAAATTTTCATGCTTGGCCCACATTTGAAAGAACCTAAAAGGTTTTTTACCTTTGACATTATCCTCATATATAGACACCAGGGCAGGTGAGTGATCAGAGAAATAAGGAGACAAGAATTCAACATGGCTTGAATTATGTTCTTGTAACCAGGAATCATTTACTAAAGCTCTGTCAAGCCTACTCCATACCCTTGTAGTAGAATCCTGTTTGTTGTTCCAAGTAAAGAAACAACCAATGGTTTTGAGATGTAACAAATTGCAGTCTTCAATAAACTGATTGAAATCTTTAGTATCTGCTTCAGAGAGCATAGAGCCCCCTAGCTTCTCCTCATTGCTTAATATGACATTAAAATCTCCACATATAAGCCAAGGTATATTACCTATGCTGTGATAGATCTGAGATAATTCTGACCATAAATTTTTCCTGGTTACCAGATGATTTGAACCATAGATTGAAGAAATGATACAATTTAATCTTCCATCTGTGGACTTAACAGCACATGTTACTTGCTGTGCTGAAAAACTGTTAATTTGGATATCCATAATATGTGGATCCCATAGAATAATAATTCTGGCTTTATCATTGTTGTTCCCATTTGAAAACCAGTTCCAGTCTTTAGCTATCTTCTTAGCAATTGATTGAACATTTCCATCCTTTATCTTGGTTTCAAGAAGGGCTAGGAAAGATAAGTGATATTGTATTCTGTGATTTTTCACCATATGTTGTTTAGGGGATTTATTTAATCCCCTAACATTCCAAAAGGATAGGTTCATAAAATTGAACCCCCCTATCATTTGCAGAGGGATAAACTCCATCAGTCAGATTTGTCAAAGGAGAGAAAGAGTTTATAGATTTACTTTTTGTTTTCCTGTTTTGACTCAGTGTCCAAGGGATATCAAGATTTTCCCTTCTTCCAGAATCTGGTTGTTGGGCCTGTGCAACATGCACAGATCTGAGCATTCTTTCAGATTGTTTTTCCAACCCTTCCAGAGAGTATTGTCCATCAGAATTACTTACTGTGTCTCCAAGATTAGTCTGTGTCTGTAAAACATGCACAACATGCACAGTATTATCCCCAGCAGAAGAATTCCTATTATTCAGGTTTCTTATAGAAGACTGAACAGGAAAAGGCTCTGTTCCATGCTGGAAAGTCTGTTCTAACTGAGTTTGCACAGGTGGAACAGTTACCAGAGGGTGTTGATCATTTGCCATAGAATCCTTATTTCCAGGATTTTCAACAACCACATTATCCTGAAGATTACCAACAGCTCTTTGCACTTGTTTAGGAACCCATCTTAGTGACCTAGATTTCCTTTTGCAGAAGCTAACTTCATGCCCAACCTGTTTACAGTGATCACACCATTTAGGCTTAAATTCATAGTAGACATTTTGCTTAATCAATTTTCCATTTGGCCCTTGAATAGTAATATGATCAGGAAGTTCTGATGGTAATTTTACTTCAGCAAGAACCCTGGCATAGGCAAGTCTCTGTCTGTTTGCTGTGAGCTTGTCTGTGGCAATTGGTTTACCAATTACACTTACAATTTTGCTTAGGCACTTAGCACTCCATAAATTTAGTCTTAAGCCTGGTAGTTGAATCCACAATGGATATGTATTATCAAAATTCCTCTCAATTTCATCATCATTTGACCAATGCTTTAAGAGAAGTGACCTAGATCCAAAGAACCAAGGATCACTTTCAATGATATCACTCATTTCTTGCTCTGAATTGAACTTAAACAAGAATATCCCTGTTTTTAGGAGAAAAACCTCAGGGATTGCCAATGGAGCCCAAGCTTTCTTGACAAACATCTCCATAGCTTTGAATTTAGCATTCAGGCCTAGGACCTGTCCAATGAGGGAAAATTTCCACAAGGATTTATCCTCATTCCATTCCTCTTCTTCGAATATTACAGATTCTTTAGAAGTAGGCGGGATAAAATCTAGCACCATTCCACTTCCTGTTTTTCTATTATCTGCAAATAGACTAAGCCAGCTCTTTTTAACTTCAATTACAGGATTAGAGGCTGATTCTGAGTTCAAGGGAAGTTTAGTTTCATCATTAATGGATTCACCAGGTTTTCGAATATTCTGAGATTTATCAGCATCAGTTGGAACGAATTTTTCAGTAGGAAAAAATGACACAGGACTAGAATTTGGAGTCAAAACAGGAATTGATTGATCTGAGCCTTGAGATTGATCTAAACCTTGAGAATCAAGAGATTCGGCTTCAAAAACTTCATCATCAGCCCAAGAAGATCGATGAGAACTACTCGGATCTTTACAAGAAGTTGAAGACTTACTGAGTTGACGAGATCGAAGACCAATTGGCACCTGAGGCTTAGGATCTTCAAGAAAATTTGTAGATCTAAGGATTTCTTCCATCGATTTCTTCATTTTTTCACCTCTAGGCCCCGTTGACCCCAAGATTCCCAAATCTTCATCATCTTCACTGATTCTTGTATCAATATGATCCTCAGAAGGTAGAAAACTTGGATTAGATTCTCGTAATCCAATGCTAAGAATCTTCTTGCCACAGCTTCTCTTTTTTTTCGCCATCAAGAACTCGGCGGGGGTGTATGTTAGCAGAGGAAAAAAACGCCTGCTAACGTACACCATGGAGAGCCCGCCACTTTTTTTTCCTTCTAGCTTACTCACTCTCCGAATGCTTGCAAAACTGATAGCTTGCAAAACTGATAGTATATTCTTATCCATGTAGATTTGATCCGTTAATTGAAACT
>BQKN01033457.1:0-22765 GCA_022839385.1 Asparagus kiusianus
TTGTTTCCTTGGTGAAGCAGGAATTCTTATTGCGATCTGACTCTCTTGTTGTGTTGCCGAAGTGCTGCCGAAATTTCCGCTGCGCGCAACAAGTGGTATCAGAGTCCAGATTTCAGATCTAGGGTTTTTTGGTGGAGGAAGATTTTGTGTGAAGCTTGGTTCTTGGAGTTCTAGGCTTCGGTGGAGATAGCATTAGGAGTTGCCGTTGGAGATTTCGCTTTCCTCGTGTGGATAGGAGATCTATTTGGAATCCGGTCTAGGGTTCAGTTGGGTGGTTCCTAATTTCTATCAAATTTGTTCTTTCTCTACAATTTGGAGTTAGTTCGCAATGGGAGAAGAAGGTGAAAGCAGCAAATCAATGGCGAGTACGGTTCAAGTTGGTTTTCAGAACACCAAAATTAGTGTGATGAAATATGACGGAAAAATCAACTTTGGTTTGTGGATGAGCGACGTACAGGATGCGCTCAATGCTCAGAATTTGGAAGAGACCATTATGGTCCACGAGAGGCCATCTAAATATGAAGAGGCGGTATGGGAGAAAATGAATAGGAACGCTTGTGGGGTGATCAGGTCTTGTTTGGAACAGGAGCTAAAATATGATGTGATTGGGGTGACGTCTGCAATGAAGATGTGGGAAATTCTCAATAACAAGTATCTCACGAAGAGTGTTGAGAACAGGTTGCACTTGCTGCGAAGACTCTTCAGATTTCAGATGTCCAGAGGCACCTCGCTAGCGGCTCATGTTAACAACTACACTAAGTTATTGTCGGACTTGGCGAATGTTGATGAGAAGATATCGGATGAGTACAAGGCGATTATTTTGTTGGGCTCCTTACCGGATGAGGAGTATGATACATTCGTGCTCACTTTGTTGAACGAGAGATCTTCTATCAGCTATAGTGAAGTGACTAACGCTTTAACAAATTACGATTTGAGGAGGAAGGACAAGGAGACTTCCCGTGCTAGCACTTCAGGCGAGGCCTTGTCGACGAGAGGTAGAAGCCCATATCCGAAAGGTGGTAATAGAGGGAGGTCAAAGTCTAGAGGCCGCCACCAATTAACAAAGAACCAATGTGCATTTTGCAAAGAGCAGGGACATTGGAAGAGAGACTGCCCGAAGCTCAAGGAGAAAGAGAATGGCAAGAAAAAGGGCCCGAAGGCCAATGAGGTGAACGTTGCGAAAGGCGATGATTCCGATGATTCGTGCTTTTCTCTACTGATTACTCCGGAGGTGAACCATGTGGATGCATCAGATTGGATGCTTGATTCTGGCGCTACTTTTCATGTGACCCCTAGGCGAGACTGGTTTGCATCTTTTGAGAAAGTCGATGGGGGTGTTGTTGTCATGGGAAATGATCAATCCTGTGGCGTTTGTGGGATAGGTACCGTACGGATTCGGATGCACGATGGAGTAGTTCGTGAATTGAAGGAGGTGAGATTCGTTCCTCAGCTGAAGAAGAATCTTATCTCAGTTGGAGCTTTGGAGGCGAAGGGATTCAAGGTGACTTTCGAAAACGCTGTAGCGAAGGTTACTAAGGGATCATTGGTGGTGATGAAGGGAGTCCGTAATCGGAATTTGTATTATCTGAAAGGAAGCACCGAGATTGGCCAGGTTGCTTTGGCTATTTTAGAAGCGGACATGAGCAGACTTTGGCACTATAGATTGGGGCACACAGGTGAAAAGTCACTGCAGGTATTGTGCAAGCAGGGGCTATTGAAGGGAGCCAAGAGTGGGAAGATTGAGTTCTGTGAGCACTGTGTTCTTGGCAAGAAGACGAAGGTGAAATTCAGGACTGCCATTCATCAGACGAGGGGCATCCTGGACTACGTGCACACAGATATTTGGGGTCCCACCAAGACCGCATCACTTGGTGGTCGACATTGGTTCGTCACTTTTGTAGATGACTATTCTAGGCGTTGTTGGGTGTACACCATGACGAAGAAGAGTGAAGTCCTAGATTTGTTTGTGGAGTGGAAGAAGAGATTGGAACTGCAGACGGGGAGAAACATCAAGACGTTGCGATCCGACAACGGTGGTGAGTATACTTCTGACCCCTTTCAGCAGCTATGTCGAGACGAGGGCATAGAGAGACACTTCACGGTTAGTCATACACCGCAGCAAAATGGGGTGGCAGAGAGATTGAATCGGTCTTTACTGGAGAAGATCCGATGCTTATTGTCGCAGAGTGGTTTGGAGAAGATCTTTTGGGCTGAGGCACTTACATATGCAAGCCACCTCATTAATAGGCTGCCTTCATCTGCGATTGAGGGGAAGACCCCTATGGAGATGTGGTCGGGAAAGCCAGCACACGATTATGACCAGCTCAAGGTATTTGGGTGCCCTGCATATTATCATGTTAGAACTGATAAATTGGAACCTCGAGCTAGGAAGGCCATATTTGTAGGATTCAAGCGTGGTGTCAAGGGATACAAGCTTTGGGATCCAATTGATAAGAAGATTGTGCTGAGTAGTGACGTCACATTCGATGAGGCTTCTATCTTGAAGCTTCCCAGCTCTCATCAGGTGGAGAACGTCCCGACGGAGGAGATATCGCAGGTGGTGGAGATCGATGCAGCTCCACATTGTCCAGATGGTACAGTATCCATGCAGGTGCCGACTGAGGTGACGACAGGCGAGCACGACGGTGACACGGAGGATATGAGTACAAATGTGCAGGATCAGGAACCGATGGCTCAGGTTCAGGATTCTATTGCGGTTCGGAGACAGAGGAGAAACATACAGATGCCAGCACGGTATGTCGACACAGTTGCGTATGCACTTTCGGTGGAGAGTATCGATGAGATGGTACCTACTACATTCAGAGAGGCCGAACAGAGTTCGGAGGCTGATTCGTGGCAGGTGGCTATATGCAGGAGGAGATGGAATCTCTTCATAAGAACGATACATGGGAGCTGGTTGAGCTTCCAAAGGGGCGGAAGGCAATTGGTTGCAAGTGGGTATACACAAAGAAGGAGGGCATTGAGGGCACTCCATTGAGATTCAAAGCTAGGTTGGTTGCGAAGGGCTATGCACAGGAGGAAGGAATAGATTATAATGAGGTTTTCTCTCCGGTGGTGAAGCACTCTTCGATTCGGATTCTACTAGCTTTGGTGGCACAGTATGGTTTGGAGTTAGATCAGTTGGATGTGAAGACGGCATTTCTTCATGGTGATCTTGATGAAGAAATATATATGACTCAACCATTAGGATTCCGAGCTGCAGGGAAGGAAAAATTAGTTTGCAGGTTGAAGAAATCGCTATACGGTTTGAAGCAGTCTCCTCGACAGTGGTATAAGCGATTCGATGGTTTTATGATTGGTCATTCGTACACTCGGAGCCAGTTTGATCCTTGCGTATATTTTCGCAAGTTGAAAGGAGGTACGTACATTTATTTGTTGCTCTATGTCGATGACATGTTAGTTGCCTCTACTTCCAGGTCGGCTATAGATGAGTTGAAAGTTTAGCTTTCAAATGAGTTTGAGATGAAGGACTTAGGCGAGGCGAAGCGCATTCTAGGGATGGAGATCGGCAGAGATAAGAAGAAGGGCAGAATTTGTTTGACACAAGTGGCTTATTTGAAGAAAGTTTTACAGCGATTCCATGTTAGCATGGATACGAAGCCAGTTAGTGTACCTTTGGGAGCCCATTTGAAGCTTTCAGCTGGTCTTTCACCAAAGTCAGTTGAAGATCGTGAGTTGATGTCGAAGATTCCATATACGAGCGCGGTTGGGAGCTTGATGTACGCAATGGTATGTACGAGACCGGATTTGTCACAGGCGGTAAGCATGGTTTCGAGATACATGCACGATCCAGGAGTGGGTCATTGGGACGCCGTGAAATGGATTTTGAGGTATATTCGAGGTACGCTCAATGTTGGTTTAGTTTATGAGCGGGACACTACAGGTGGGCAGTTGTGCATTGGTTATGTTGATTCGGATTATGCCGGGGATTTGGATAAGCGCCGGTCTACTACGGGGTATGTGTTTACTTTGACCCGTGCGCCGGTGTGTTGGAGATGCACCTTACAGTCGACGGTGGCTTTGTCTACGACGGAGGTAGAGTATATGGCAGTTACGGAGGCTGTGAAGGAGGCTATTTGGCTTCGAGGACTTTTGGAGGAACTTGGTATATCGCAGCGATCCATCACTATTCATTGTGATAGCATGAGTGCTATCTATTTGGCGAAGAATCAGGTTTTTCATGCGCGGACGAAGCACATTGACGTTCGTTATCACTTCGTTCGGGATATTCTTGAAGATGGCGATGTGGAGATTGTGAAAGTCCACACGAAGGATAATCCGGCGGATATGCTCACTAAGGTGGTTCCGAGCAACAAGTTTGATCATTGTCGAAACTTATTGCACATTCGTAATTGTTGAGGCCATTGGCGGCCATTTGGATGAACTACGTTCGGCTTGATTCCTTGGGCAAGAGGATACGTAGGCAGTCTTTCAGATGCAGTCGGTTTGGATTAGTTGATGGGGGTGAGATTGTTTGGACTCTCGTTTGAGTTCTCGACTTGTTGTGGATTGAATTCGTACTGGACACAACAAGTGGGACATTTGGTTGCTTTGGTGTCGGCTCGGTTTTGGGAAAACTTCACCGAGGTGGAGAATTGTGAGGAAATAAAGTGAGTGGGGGCCACAAGGTCACAAGGTGACCCTTTTTCACATGAAGCAGGCGTGAGACGTATAGCCGCCCACAATTGCAATTAGAAAGCCCACCCGAACTTGACTATATATATATATCAACTAGGTTTTTTGTTTCCTTGGCGTGGAGGCTTGGAGCAGAGAAGGCACGGAAGTTTTTGTGGCGGCTACAGTGTGCACGAGAAGGAGATTTGTTTATTGAGGCGGCTGCTGCAGAAGAAGGACACAGAATTCAAGAGGAGTTTTGTGTATAGGCTTTTGTGCTCCTATTTGTAGAGAGGTTTGTGTGAGGGATCTGAGAGTTTGTGTGAGGGTTTAGATTGAGTGATTGTAAACCCTAGTTGTTTTCTCTCCCTCTAATAGTAGATCTCCCCCTCCTTGCCCCGTGGACGTAGGCAATTTGCCGAACCACGTAAAAATTGGTTGTACTGCTTTTGTGTGATTTGTAATAGCTTTTAGGATCCCTCGACAGGTCAGTCCTAGAACTGATGAGAGGAAGAGCCGATATATCACTTGGTTGATATATCCGCTTCAGATTCTTGTTTCCTTGGTGAAGCAGGAATTCTTATTGCGATCTGACTCTCTTGTTGTGCTGCCGAAGTGCTACCGAAATTTCCGCTACGCGCAACATGATCATCTTCCACACAGAAGAAAAAGAGAGGAAATCAGAGTGTTTGAGAGGGGCTGCTCCTGTTCGGATTCTCAGGACCAGTCTTAATCAAGCCGTCCGATCAAGGTGCAAACATGGTCCGATTTTGCTGAAACTTGGTCAGCTTGTTGGGGACACATAGGGCTTCAATCTGAACGGTTGGATCGTCAATGTGAGCTCCGGATCGTCGAGTATTGCAGCTGGACAGAAGCTCTGCGTTTTGGGTGATATTTCTCACTTTTGTTCCTCAAATGATGAATCTCTTATGTATGCACCTGTTGGTGGGTTGTGAAACTTTGTGAGACTGATTTGGGTTTCTTTTACTCTCAACTTATCATCATAAGAGAAGAAGTGGTGGACTCCTCCAGTCCCGTGGTTTTTACTCTTCACATTGAAGAGGTTTTCCACGTATAAATCGTGTGTTGTTTGCATGCTTCTATTTCTCTGCCTATTTCATAATGCTTGGTGAAAGTTATCAGATATAACTTGGGTCTTGAAGATTGGTTGTCTTGTGTTGATCTTGTGGGTGTTGGTGTAATTGTTTACTACCCCTCTTGCGGCCCTACAAGTGGTATCAGAGCAAGGTTATAAACATGGAGTCTAGTAGTAATAGTTCCATGGTTAAATTGACTTCAACCAACTATTCCATCTGGAGGCCGATGATGGAGGACTTGTTATATTGCAAAGATTTATATGACCCAATAGAAGCAATCACAAAGCAAGATGGTAGTACTTCTAAACCTGAAAAACCAGAAGAAATGGAAGAAAAGGAATGGGCAAAGTTGAAAAGAAAAACTTTGGGGACTATTAGACAATGGGTTGATATTAGCATTTTCAATCATGTCTCTCAAGAGTCCGACCCATATGATTTGTGGAAGAAATTGGAAGGTCTTTATGAAAGAAAGACCGCACATAACAAAGCTTCATTAATCAAGAGACTTGTTAATTTGAAATTGAAAGGTGGGAAGTACGTGTCAGAACATCTTAGTGACTTCCAAGATATCATTAACAAGTTGACTACTATGAAGATTGTTCTTGATGATGAATTGCAGGCTTTGTTCTTGTTGAGCTCTTTCCCAGATAGTTGGGAAACCTTGGTTGTGACTATTAGTAACTCTGCTCCGGATGGTATACTATCTTTGGATGTGATTAAAGAAAGCATGTTTAATGAAGAAATAAGAAGGAAGGAGATGGGAGTTGACAATTCACAAGCTCTTGTTGTTGAGAACAGAGGAAGAGGCAAGAGTAGAGGTCCCAAAGGCCGTGCTAACTCAAAGGGAAGGTCCAAGTCCAAAGATGGGAAGGAGACTAGGACATGTCATTATTGCAACAAATCTGGTCATATCAAGAAGTTTTGCTACCGTTGGAAGAAAGAACAAGGTAAGAAGCAAGAATCACAAAAGGAGGGAGATGACAAAAATACTGCAGCAACCACCTCTAAAAGTGATGATGAGGTCACTTTGATTTGTGCAACTAGTGAATTTCATCATGTTGATGGTTCAGACACAGAGTGGCTTGTAGATACAGGAGCTTCATATCATTGTGTTCCCAAAAGGGAGTACTTCATGAACTACAAAGCTGGAGACTTTGGTAGTGTCAAGATGGGAAACCAGAGCTCAGCAAGCATTGTTGGGTTAGGTGATATTCTTGTGAAGACAAGTGTTGGGTGCATGCATACATTGAAAAATGTGCGCCATATTCCTGATTTACACCTTAACTTGTTATCTGCAAATGTTCTTGATCAAGAAGGCTTTCGACATACCTTTGGTGATGGTAATTGGAAACTCTCCAAGGGTTCGATGATAGTTGCTCGAGGCAAATTGTGTTGCTCTTTGTATAAAACATACTTGAATGTTTGTTCTGGTGAGCTGAATGCAGTTGAAGAAAAGAATTCTTAACCTGTGGCATCGAAGATTGGGACACATGAGTGACAAGGGGATAAAATTATTAGCAGGTAAATCTCTTATTCCTGTTGATAAAACTGTTTCTCTTGACCCTTGTGATCATTGTTTGGCAGGAAAGCAACACAGGGCTTCCTTTTCTAGGAAGTCTACCAGAAAGCAAGAAAAATTAGAGTTAGTACACTCTGATGTTTGTGGTCCCATTGAAGTGCAGTCTCTTGGTGGCAACAAATATTTTGTTACTTTCATTGATGATGCTACTCGAAGGACTTGGGTCTACATGTTAAAGACTAAAAGCCAAGTGTTCGAGATCTTCTAGAAATTTCATGCCATGGTAGAAAGGGAGACAGAAAGAAAGTTGAAGCGTCTTCGAACTAACAATGGAGGTGAGTATACCTCGAATGAATTCAAGAGTTATTGTTCACAACATGGCATAAGACATGAGAAGACGGAGCCCGGAACTCCACAACACAATGGAGTTGCAGAGAGAATGAATAGACCATTGTGGAGAAAGTGAGATGTATACTTAGAATGTCTAATCTTCCAAAGACATTCTGGGGTGAAGCAGTCCAATGTGCTGTGTATTTGATCAACCGAGCTCCTTCGGTTCCTCTTGGTCTTGACATTCTAGAGAGAGCATGGAAGGGATGTAACCCCACTTATTCACATCTCAGAGTTTTTGGATGCAAGGCATACATGCATGTACCGAAAGAGCAAAGATCAAAGCTTGATTCCAAGACTAATCCATGTATATTTGTTGGGTATGGTGATGAAGAGTATGGTTTTAGACTATACAATCCAGAAAAGAAGAAGGTAGTAAGAAGCAGAGATGTAGTATTTTTTGAGCACGAGATGGGTGCAGATCTTCTGATTACCAGGTACCCTTCTACTCCAGAGTTGTCATTTAATACTACTGATGTTTTTTTCCTCTGCTCCTTCTATTGACCAGCCAACAAATGATGTTATTGAGATGACACCTGATGGTGATGAGGGTGAGGTACAACCAGATGGAAATGTACCAGAAAATGATGAAGATGATGATCTTGTTGAGTCTCCATCAGATGATGAAGAAATTCATGAAGAAGAGCATCATGAGGAAGAAATTCATGGAGAAGAGGTTCATGAGCAGGGGGAGCAACATACCCCTCAAGTGGAGGGTACACCGGTTTGAAGGTCAACCAGAGAACGCAAACCTTCAACAAAATATCCAAATTCAGAGTTTATTTTAGTCACCGATGAAGGGGAGCCCGAGAACTATCAAGAAGTCTTGTCTCTTGAAGAGAAAAATCTTTGGCTCGATGCTATGAAGGAGGAGATGGACTCCTTGCAAAAGAATGATACATATGAGCTAGTAAAGCCTCCTAAGGGCAAGAAAGTCTTGAAAAACAGATGGGTGTTCAAGAACAAGAAAGATGATGAGAAGATAGTGAAGCGAAAAGCGAGATTGGTGGTTAAGGGATGCAACCAGAAAAAAGGCAACGACTTTGATGAGATCTTCTCTCCCGTTGTCAAGATGACCTCTATCAGAACCGTTTTGGGTTTAGCTGCAAGTCTTAATTTGGAGTTGGAGCAGCTTGATGTAAAAACTGCTTTCCTGCACGGGGACCTGCACGAAGAGATCTACATGGAGCAACCTGAAGGATTTGAAGAAAAAGGTAATGAGAAACTTGTTTGCAAGTTGAAGAAGAGTCTTTATGGGCTTAAACAAGCACCAAGGCAATGGTACTGGAAATTTGATTCGTTTATGACAAGCAATGGTTATAAACGAACTTCTACCGATCCTTGTGTGTATTTCAGAAAGTTCCCAGGTGGTAATTTCATCATCCTTCTTTTATATGTAGATGATATGCTGATAGTTGGACAAGACGCACAGATGATTCGAAATTTGAAGAAAGACTTGTCCAAGTCATTTGACATGAAAGACTTGGGCCCTGCAAAGCAAATCTTAGGCATGGAGATTGCTCATGACAGGAAAGCTGGAAAATTGTGGTTCACAAGAAAAATATATTGAACGGGTGCTTGAAAGGTTCAATATGAAGCATGCCAAGCCTGTTAGTACACCACTAGCAACTCATTTCAAGCCAAGCAAGAGAGGTTGTCCTACAACAGAGAAGGAGAAAGAATTTATGTCATCTATTCCTTACTCTTCTGTTGTTGGTTCTTTTATGTATGCTATGGTGTGTACAAGGCCAGATATTGCACATGCTGTTGGTTTAGTGAGCAGGTACTTATCCAACCCGGGTAAAGTTCACTGGGAAGCAGTGAAGTGGATCTTCAGATACCTGCGATGCACTTCCAAATTGAATTTGTGTTATGGAGGTGGCAAGCCTATTCTTAAAGGATATACTGATGCAGACATGGCAGGTGATCTTGATAACAGAAAATCTACCCCAGGTTATGTGTTTACTTTTTCAGGGGGAGCCATTTCTTAGCAATCCAAGCTACAAAAATGTGTAGCATTGTCGACCACTGAGGCAGAGTATATTACAGCTGTGGAAGCAAGCAAAGAGATGTTGTGGCTTAAGAGGTTCCTTCGAGAGTTGGGTTTGAAGCAAGGTGAGTATGTAGTATTCTGTGATAATCAGAGTGCTATGGATTTGAGCAAGAATGCAATGTATCACGCTCGCACCAAGCATATTGATGTTAGATATCATTGGTTGCGAGATGTGATCAAAGAGAAGCAAATGAAGCTGAAGAAAGTTCACACTGACAAGAATGGTGCAGATATGTTGACAAAGGTAGTTCCCGGAAGCAAGCTTGTGCTTTGTAGTAAGCTTGCGGGGATGAGGTTCAAGTGATCATCGAGGTGATCATGTCTTCCCCCGTGATGGGCTGGAGGGGGAGATTGTTGTGGGTCCAGCCCACTTTGTGGCAAATATTAATTTGCAAGCCCAAAACTTACTTATTTGTGTGGCCCATTCTATGAGTAAGGTTTGTAGCTTCTTGGAGAAGCTTTGAGAAAGGGCCAGCTGTATCCCAATAAGTCAGAAGAGGGCTGTTGGGGACTGATCATCTTCCACACAGAAGAAAAAGAGAGGAAATCAGAGTGTTTGAGAGGGGCTGCTCCTGTTCGGATTCTCAGGACTAGTCTTAATCAAGTCGTCCGATCAAGGTGCAAACATGGTCCGATTTTGCTGAAACTTGGTCAGCTTGTTGGGGACACATAGGGCTTCAATCTGAACGGTTGGATTGTCAATGTGAGCTCCGGATCGTCGAGTATTGCAGCTGGACAGAAGCTCTGCGTTTTGGGTGATATTTCTCACTTTTGTTCCTCAAATGATGAATCTCTTATGTATGCACCTGTTGGTGGGTTGTGAAACTCTGTGAGACTGATTTGGGTTTCTTTTACCCTCAACTTATCATAATAAGAGAAGAAGTGGTGGACTCCTCTAGTCCCGTGGTTTTTACTCTTCACATTGAAGAGGTTTTCCACGTATAAATCGTGTGTTGTTTGCATGCTTCTATTTCTCTGCCTATTTCATAATGCTTGGTGAAAGTTATCAGATATAACTTGGGTCTTGAAGATTGGTTGTCTTATGTTAATCTTGTGGGTGTTTGTGTAATTGTTTACTACCCCTCTTGCGGCCCTACATAAACCACGTCATTTGCCTTTGGGAGTGGTTTGTCAAAACTGCTTCGATTGGCGCATCATTTTTCTCTTATATTTTACTACTTTGCTTATTGCTTTCAAATCAATATGGCTTGGAGGGCAACTCCCTATTAGATAGGAGCAGACTTAGTTGTTTACGAGTTTCAAGTTCATCTGCGTACATCTTTTCTTTTTGTTTGTTTTGCAGCTGTTTTGAGTAATTTGCATAATAATTAGGACGTTTGGAAGCACGGTTAAGTGGATTAGCCCCTTTGCTCTCATGTTTCAAGTACATCATATTTTTGCTCGGTGCATTTCCTTATTTTCTTAACGGTTATAATAAATGACTTTATCGGCTTCGATTTAAGAGGCACTATCTCTTTGAAAGTGTACTGAAGAAGCAGTGAGAGAAATGCAGGAAATCAGCTTGAAAGTGTACTGAAGAAGCAGTGAGAGAAATGCAGGAAATCAGCAGGAGAACGACCAAGCAGACTGGCGGTCGTCAGCAGCGGTCGACCGAAAACATGCACAAAGCGCAGTAGGATTCTGAGCTAAAGGCGGTCGATCGTCACGGTCGACCGCGCGAACCCTGTAATAGATTTAACTCTCGGGAATTGGTTCGGTCGACCGTGACAGTCGACCGTGAGTTTTCTGTAGCCGATTTATTCTCTGTCGGGGGTGTTCGGTCGACCGTCGCAGTCGACCGCAGTCTGTTTTGGGCTGGGCTTTGGTATTTCAACCCGTTTCGTTTTGAGTTAGTATATAACTCTAATCCTGATTAGTTAGGGTTAAGCAAGGATATTTTTTAGCAGTCTTTGGGATATGATTGTTGCAACCAATTGTGGGAGATTTGTGAGAGATCTAGAGCTTTATTTTAGGGTTTGATCGGTGGGATTTATAACTCTATTTGTATTCTCTTGATTTCTAATAGTGTGAACTCCTCTCTCCTTGCCCCGTGGACGTAGGCAACTTACCAAACCACGTTAAACTCGTTGTCTTGCAGCGGTATTGTGGTTGGCTTATTAGTTGTGATTTATCTCTTGGATTGTTCGTGTCGCTTCGAGGCTTCCGTCGCGCACATCAATTGGTATCAGAGCTTTGGGTTCGGCTTGAGGCTTGTTTGAAGGATTCACTGAAGGATTCCTATTTGAAGAGTTAGATCGACAACATGGGTGAAACAAGCACATGGGGATCTTTTCTTACGAAGACGATACATAGTTTGAGCATCAATAATATGAAGATTGATGTTCCGAAATTTGATGGTAAGATCAATTTCGGTTTGTGGAGGTGCCAGGTGATGGATGTGTTGGACGCTCAAAAATTAGAAGAGACTCTTGAGTTGCAAGAGAAACCTGCTAATATGGAAGAAAAGGTTTGGAAGAAGATGAATAATAGGACGTGAGGAGTTATTCGGTCATACTTGATGCTGGATCTTATTTATGATGGGATGAACGAGACATCAGCGAAGAAGATGTGGAAAACACTCAATGAAAAGTATCTTACTAAGAGCATTTTGAATTAACTTTACTTGAAGAAGAGGTTTTACCAGTTCAAGATGAAGAGAGGAGTTTCCATCAGGGAGCATGTTAACAACTTCACGAAGCTACTTTCAGACATGGCCAATGTGGATATCATGGTTGAGGATGAAGACAAGGCGATGTTAATTTTATGTTCGTTACCTGAGGATGATTATGGTACCTCTGTTCTTACTATGATTAATGGAAGAACTATTGTTAGTGTAGACGGTAAAAATTACCTTGGAAGACGAAGCACGAGATTTGACTGCATATTCAAGCCGCCCGCACAGCTTAGAAATTAAGCTCACCCAAGGGCTTGGCTCACTAGCACGAGCTAAGGCCACGCGATCACCAGATTCGCCTACATCGGGTGGCCATAAACCCGCCTGCATTAAGCTCGCCTCGCCTGCACGAGTCAAGAGCTGAATTCGCCTACAAACGGCAAGCTCGCCAAACTCACCAGAGTACTTGGCAGTCTCTATACCACGTACAGGGATGAGCCTTCCCACTCCCCACGACGTGAAGGGAAGGAGCACATTACTCCGAGCCTATCAAGTAGCCGCTCACAGTACGAGTGATTGGTCAAATCCATGCAGTCGTCAAGTCCGCCTGCATGAAGCTCGCCTCACCTGCACGAGTCAAGAGCTGAATTCGCCTACAAACGGCAAGCTCGCCAAACTCACCAGAGTACTTGGCAGCCGCTATACCACGTACAGAGATGGGCCTTCCCACTCACCACGACATGAAGGGAAGGAGCATAGTACGCCAAGCCCATCAAGTAGCCGCTCACAGTACGAGTGATTGGTCAAATCCATGTAGTCGTCAAGTCCGATTGTATGAAGCTCGCCTCGTCTGCATGAGCCAGGAGTCGAATTCGTCAAGTCCGACTGTATGAAGCTCGCCAAACTCACTAGAGTACTTGGCAGCTGCTATCCCACGTACAAGGATGGGCCTTCCCACTCCGCATGACGTGAAGGGAAGGAGCACGGTGCTCCGAGCCCATCAAGTAGTCGCTCATAGTACGAGTGATTGGTCAAATCCATGCAGTCGTCAAGTCCTCTTGCATGAAGCTCGCCTCGCCTGCACGAGTCAGGAGCCGAATTTGCCTATAAACGGGAAGCTCGCCAAACTCACCAGAATACTTGGCAGTCGCTATCCCACATACAAGGATGGGCCTTCCCACTCCCCCTTGACGTGACATGAAGGAGCACGGTGCTCCTAGTCCTTCAAGTGGCTGCTCATGTTACAGGTGAGCGACAAGATATCTCCTAACAGTACATGGTCATATCCCAGGATTCAAGGAGTGGCCACGCTATTTCTCCTCTATTTAAGAACTTCTTCCGACCACGGAGAAGAAGGGAGGGCAATTGAACAGGTTCAGCAAGGGCAGAAGTTCGATTAACTCACAGTTAATTGATCAGTTAGCTGAACAGGTTCCACAAGTTAGAACCCAGCTTTATCAAGTCATGGGCTGACGCGGAAAGGCTCTTCTTGGCTCGATTTTTTGACGACGACACGGAGGTGTCGATGGCCACCCTCCTCGCCGAAAAGCAACGGAAGTCGGAGTCGGTTAACGACTTCGTAAAGAGATTCAGGAATCGATCGGTCCACTGTCGGGACCAAGTTTTCGAATCCACACTGATCGAGATGTGCCATAATAATCTCTCGATCCACATTCTATCCAAGGCCGACACGGTGGAAACCCAGACCTGGAAGGAACTTGTTCGCCAGGGCGAGCAAGTAGAAAATATGATCAAGAGGCTAGAGGCCGAAGAATCTCACCCCAAGAAGGGAGCCGTAGAGCCGATCGTGCCAAAGAATCAAACTCGAACAAGAGGAAAAGAGATCAGGGCCGTCAATTCTGCAACGGCGCATAAAACGGCCCAAAGGCCGAAGCCTAGGCAGTTCGAGCAACGCCCTCCAAGGTAATACGACTTCAGAGAGGACCAGGTGGTGGCAACATTTGACACTCTCTTAAAGAGCAATCGAATCATGAAGCCTGAGGAGGCAAACAAGACTAGCGACCCGGGTTACTGTGCGTATCACCGGTTCCTTGGTCACCACACCTCTAAGTGTTATATCCTCAAGGACAAGCTCCAGGCCCTCTACGATGCAGGAGTCCCAAAGAAGGAGAAGGTACAAAAGAAGGTGACCACGAATATAATCACCTTGAGTTTTGGGACAAATCTCCCGGAGGTTCAGGCTCCAGCGGGGGTAATTCTTATCCCCAAGGCAGTCTTGAAAATCAGTAATGAGGACCCTCACAACTAAGGAGGGAAAGGTTTAGTACCCCAGACTTTGCCATCGAGCCAGGTGATGTGGGTCCATCCGGACCTCCTCAACGACGAACATTGGACTGCAAAGCCCTCAAGGAAGACCAAAGGTAAACCTTACAATGTCATCTCCGCTATGTCTGATGGAAACCAGACTGTAGTATCTACCCTCACCGACTCCTATGGGGAAACTACCTCCTTCGGTACTAGAACAGGAAAGGAATTCGCCAAGGAATATCCTATGAGGGTGGAGAGCCCGGCAGGACCTCTCACAAGGCCAGCTACAGCAACCCCTTCGGATCCAGACAAGCCGAGCTCGAGCAATCATCCTTTCCGATTCAACGTACTCACGCAGCTAAAAAGTATCCCCGTGCGAATTACCATGTATGACCTCCTGCGGCTATCTAGGCCTACCCGGAAGCCCTACAAGAAGCATTGGCCGACTCGGAAGTCTTCGTCACCCACTTCTTGAGGGAAGAAGACACGGAACGGGGATGTGCGATGTGCTGCCAAACCACCGAGAGGCGGGTCCCTTGCATCACATTCACTCCTGAGGACATGCTCATCAAAAGCACGTCTCATGATCGACCACTGTACTTCACGGGGTACGTCGGTTCGTCAAAAGTGGATCAAATTCAAGTCGACCCGGGGTCTGCACTAAGCATCGTACCCCTGAAGTTGATCAAACAGCTTGGGATACCCGCGAAACGTCTATCCACGAATACCACGACTATCTTTGGCTTTAATACCACTGGGACTCGGCCGCTCGGTAAGATCCGTCTGAAGTGTTGAATAGGCGACATGAAGACAGAGGTGACCTGCTACGTCATCGACGCTGAGCCATCCTACAACATGCTCTTGGGACGTCCGTGGATCCACAGTAATCGGATAGTCACGTCCACGCTACACCAACGCTTAAACTATGTGGATGATTACGAGCGGGTGAAAACAGTAGTAGCCGACAAGCAACCCTTCAAGGGCATCGAAAACTACTTCACAGACTCTCTGCTGTACCAGGACCCTGACAAACCCTCGATTGAGGAGCTCGAAAGCGGCAATGAGGCGGATAGTGAGCCTGAGTATGGCGACGGCCTAGTCCTGAACGATTTCGAATCAATTATAATTAGCTATGAAAGTCACAATGTAACCAACGCTATTTAGGCAGAGGAGATTATCTTGAATGAGAAGTTCAACTTTGCTTATTTGTCATCTTACTCAACGTCCAAGGATGATGCGCCTAACGACCTAATGTCGAAGCTCTATAACGACCATTCCCTACACTTTTCTTTATGCTCGTCGTATGTCGCGAAGAGACAACCGATCAAGTCTTCACAAGCCGTACTCGTCGTGCCGGCCGGTGATAACTATCAAAAAGATATTATCTTCGGACGAATCGATCATCCTTTGCGCACGTTGTGGGATGAGTCTGAAGATGAAGACCTCGCGCCTCAGTTTTCGTAGTATAGTCAAATCACGAAGCGCATGATGAGCAACATGGGGTACGACCTCACTCGCCCAGAGGGCCTGAATTACGACCGGGGGCGAAAGACGATCGTCCGACCTGCTTACGTGCCTAAAGGCAAACCTTCAAATTACTTCAACAAGACTCGGAGAGGTTTAGGCTACTCCTCTTCCTCATCGGATTTGTTCTATTATTTTAACTAGGACTCCGACTATGCACGTTCGGGGGATCGATCATCGACAACCTCAGTATGGGACTCAGACGTCAGCATAGGGGACTTATTCATCAACCTTACAGTCAACATGACTATGATTGATCCCGCCGAAATGGCAGGGGACGGACAGGTCCTACTTTATGATGAGACATGGGACCGTCACGTCAACGCTCAGTGGAATAGTCGCTTTGAGCAATGTGAACCACTGACCGAGGACGAAATCCTCCAAGTAAACATAGGCAATGAGACTAATCCCAAGCCCATATTCATCAACGGTAGTCTACCTCCCCAAGAGAAAAAAGATCTCATTGCCCTCATACGGGAATACATTGATGTCTTCGCATGGAATTATGAGGACATGTCCGGCCTTGATCCACGGGTCGCCATGCATTGCCTCAACATCGGCTCAGACGCCAAACCAGTCAAACAACAGCAGAGGTGGTTTCGTCTGCAAATCATGGAGGCAATCAAGGCCGAAGTGAAGAAACTAATCGAATACGGCTTCATCAGAGAAGAACAACACCCCGACTGGGTAGCTAATATTGTTCCAGTCCTGAAGAAGAATGATAAGATTCGTATTTGCATTGACTTCATGGATCTCAATGCTGCATGCCCTAAAGACGAATTTCCTTTGCCAATCACGAACGTCATCATTGATAACACGTGCGGGTTTGAGAGGATGTCCTTCATGGATGGATTCTCAGGGTACAATCAAATCAAAATGCACCCCGAGGATGAAAAACACATTTCATTCAGGACTCCAATGGGGGTATACTGCTACACGGTCATGCCTTTAGGACTCAAAAACGTAGGTGTAACCTACCAACGCGCCATGAGCACGATCTTTTGAGATCACCTGCGAAAGACAGTCGAGTGCTATGTGGACGATTTGGTCGTGAAAAGTTGCAATAAAGATGACCATCTCCAAGACTTGAGGGTGATGTTCAAACTCATGAGAACTCATCAACTCAAGATGAATCCTATGAAGTCATTCTTAGGGATGTCCAGCGGTAAATTCCTTAGATTCGTGGTGATAATAAAAGGAATCCGAATTAACCCAGACAAGGTACGAGCTATTCAGGAGCTCCAGCCGCCCCAAAATCTTAAGGAGCTAAGGGGCCTTCAGGGACGATTGGCTTACATCTGGAGGTTCATTTTAAACCTTTTGGGTAAGTGTCAACCCTTCTTCAAACTGATGAAGAAAGGTACTTCCTTCGTGTGGGACGAGCCTTGCCAACAGGCCTTTGAGGAGATCAAAACTTATCTCTCGAACCCGCCTGTCCTTGCGGCTCGAATCTCAGGAAAGCCATTCCTCATCTACATACGGGCTATGGAGCATTCTCTGGGCGCTCTTTTGGCACAAAATGATAACGCTGGCCACGAGAAGGGAATCTACTACCTGAGTAGAACTCTACAGGGCGCCGAACGGCGATACCCTATGGTCGAAAAGGAGTGTTTGGCCTTGGTATTTGCCATCCAAAAGATACGACACTACCTAGTTAGCCAAACCATCCACTTGATTTCCTAGATGAACCCCATCCGAGTCTTCATGACGCAGCGTGTGAGCTTAAACTAGCGTTTGGCCAGATGAGCACTCCTGCTATCTCAATATGACATTCACTTCATGCCACAGAAGTCAATCAAAGGACATGCTATCTGTGATCTCATGGCTAGTCATCCGCTAGAGGTGAAAACTAACATATTCGAGGATTTGCTAGATGAACCCTCCGAAGTCAACACTACCTCCCCAGCGGAAGCCTGACAGATGTTCTTTGACGGCGCGTCTCGCGTCGGCACGAACGGATCTATCATTGCAAGAGTGGGGGTGGTCCTCATTTCCCCACATAACCACATACTAACCCATGCTTTTTCTCTAACAGAGCCAAGCACCAATAACGTGGCTGAGTACAATGCGTTACTCATTGGACTCGAGTTGGCAAGAGAGTTAGAGATAAAGCATCTCGAAGCCTACGACGACTCCCAGCTCATTGTCAAGCAAATGACAGGGGAATACGAAGTCAGAAACGATGACCTGATCCCACTTCACAAAGCAACCACCAAGTTAGTAGAGTCATTTGAAAGCTTCCGCATTGAGCATGTGCTCCGTTCCAAGAACACGCACGCAGACGCCCTCACATCCCTGGCGGCTAACTTAGCCCAGCCACTAGAAACGATTCAATGGGTCACTGTGGCGAGCTGAAGACTCATTCGATCAAAAGATGTACTAGAAGTGAACGCCACTCACCAAGTTTCGGATCGGCCTAACCTGAAAGATTGGTGTCTCCTGATCATCAACTACGTCCTATACAGTATGCCACCCGAGGACACTAGGGAGCGAGAGTCTGTCCGCAAACGTGCCTCAAGGTTCTACTACGATTCGACCTCGATGTCTTTCAAAGACAAAAGCACAAGAGGCTCTACGTGAAGCCCATGATGGCACTTGCGGAGCTCGCCAGCCTAGACCCAAGCTTTGGGATCGATTACGGAGAATAGGCTATTTTTGGCCTGGGATGGTCAGCATCGCAGTTGCTTACGCAAAGCGTTTCCACACGTGCCAAATCCACACCAACTACACGCATCAACCTCCTGAAGACCTACACCCGACAACAACATCATGGCCTTTCGAAGCATGGGGGATGGACATCATCGGACTAATATCCCCACGTCGGCAAGGGGTCATCGCTTCGTCCTCACGATCACCGACTACTTCTCTAAATGGGCCGAAGCTGTGCCTTTAAGAGAAGTCAAGACCAATGACGTGATTAAGTTCATCAAACATCATATCATATACCGATACGACGTACCTCGACATATCATTCATGACAACGGCACACAATTCGTTAGTCATGCGTTCACTCGGTTTTGTGACAAGTTCTGAATACAGAACCTCTCCTCTACATCCTACAACCCTTCGACGAATGGCTTGGCCGAGGCCTTCAACAAAACAATCGTTAAGATCTTAACCAAGTTGACCTCCAACAGCAAGCACGATTGGAACGAGAAGCTGGGCAAGAGCTTATGGGCGTATCGCACAACGCGTACACCGACCGGCAACACGTCTCATTCGTTGGTATATAGCTGTGAGGCCGTGTTACTATTAGAGATTCAAATTCCATCCCTCTGTGTCGCCCTAGCTATAGGGATGATGACCGAGGACAATCATCAATGACGCCTCGCGGAACTTGAAGCGTTGGATGACAGGCGGCTTGAAGCTCAACAACATATTGAGTTCTACCAAGCTCGAATGGCTAAGGCTTTCGATAAGAATGTCAAGTGTCGATCCTTTAAGGAGGGAGAATTAGTGCTCGCCATTCGACGACCGATGATTCTCTCTTCCAAGAAGAAGGGCTGTTCACGGGAAAAATTGATGCTTTCTTCATTGACGATTCCATTGCACTCTTCAATAACAACTTTTTGCGTTACAGAAAGATCCAGTCTTTTTATAAGATCCGGTTACAATGAAAATCAAACAAAAAAAGAAATAAAAATTACAACTTTTCTCTTTTATAGAACAAATCATGAGCTCCTGTTGTCCGGTCACTCGCTTGCGTGGGTTGCTTGCCTGCGCCGATGGTTAATCCGTTGACCACCGCACGATCTGGATCTAAGCAGATCTACGCAATATTACGGGTATTATTTCACCAAGGAAATAATAGCCGGAGGGATTGTTTCACCAAGGAAACAACCGCTCAAATCTCGGGATCAAAGACCAAGCTTTGATCCGGAGTGTAGCAACGTAGATCTGAGATCTCGATCCTCTCGAACTCCTGCCTTTTGTGATGCGGGTGCTCGCCAAGAATCAGATCCGAATGTCCAAGTCTTCAAACCTTCAAAAACTCAAGCACGAGGTCTCAATCCGGCAGAGTTTTGGCTCTCCAAAAGTTCTTCCAAAAGTCATGCCTCACACCCCCTATTTATAGGGAACCAGATCTGTGCATTTGGCACAGATCTGGGCGGCCACCTCAGGGTGGCTTGGCTTTGGCCGAGCCACCCCGAGGTGGTTCGGTTTTTGCCGAGCCCCCTTGGGGTGTTTTCCGTCGTTTCTCATCTTCCGGTTCTGCATTTGACTTGTCTGGACTTTGATTTGACAGTCCGGGTCTTTATTTGGCAGTAAATCCGCCTCGGTGTTTGAGTTCAAATCCATTTTGTTATTGGATGACTCGTTGACTTTCCGAACCATTGGATTGGTTCCATACGCGAACGCATTCCGTTATTTACGTGCAATTCGTTGACCTCGTCGCCTCGTCACTCGAACGTCCGTTGATTTATCAAATTATCATGCCGAGCTATGCTAAGGGACCTATAGGCAATTTTATACGCCTACAGATACCCCCTCCAAAGTATTTCAGCCTCGTTCTTTTATAGAAGGGTCTGGAATACTTTGGATATGATTGCCCCTACCTTCAGTCGGTATAACGGGACCTTAGAATGACCTTTTGTTCTGTAATCCTTCAGGCTGTCCGGTGCTTTGTCGAACATCTGTAAGGGTTCCGGTGCTGCATTTATTGTCTGACTGTTGTCGGCATTTTGAACTTGAAGTCGATTCATGATTTTCCAATCTTTAGCTCGTGCTTGTTGGTTCAACATATAACTGACTCTCGATTGTTGGCGTTGAGTCTTTATTTGCGACGCGTTGTCCGGCGTTGTGTTATTGAGTTATCCTTAAGAATATTTTTTAGAAAAAATATTCTCCAGGAACTTCTCAACAAAAATAGGGAATAGTTTATACTCGTATACCTTATTGGAGTATTTTTCGTGCCCGAATGAGTTGAACCGGTATGATAATTATCTGAACCGGTCCAAAAAGGCAACAATTTGGCTCAAAAATTCTTTCGCTCCTTCCGAATGCGCGGGAGAGACCAAAATAAACAAGGGATTGAACCCTCGGTCGATTTGAAGTTGTTTCGACGCTCAATTCAGCTCCAAGTTGAATTTTGGTTCAATTCTGGTTCAAACTGGTTCAACCTGGTTCAAGACTGGTTCAACCTGGTTCAAGACTGGTTCAGAACTGGTTCAAGACTGGTTCAGACTGGTTCATCCTGGTCTGGTCTGGTTCAGTCTGGTTTGGTCTGGTTCAACCTGGTTCAGCCTCTTTTGAACTCATTTGGACTGGTCTGGTCTGGTTCACCTTGGTCCGGTCTGGTTCAGGGCTGGTTCATATTATAAAAGGGGGTCTTTTTCTTTCTTTCTTTTCTTTTCTTTCTCCCCTCTAGGGCCGGCCCCCCCTACTCCTTCTTTTTGGCTTTTCTCTTCCCTCGAGCGTCCGTTCTCCTTCAAACCTTCATAGTTGTCTTAGATCTAGGCTTCCTTTTGATCTTGGACTGAAAAATCTCCCAAAAATCTTCATATAAAAATTTCTCTCAGGCCCCTCGAGCGCGTGGTCTGAGCCTCTTTCAAGATTTGATTTTTGTCGGATCTTCGAGCTTTCTTCAGGTAAATCCTCCACAACTTTGGCTTATTTTATGCTTAATTCAATTTATGGATTTGTGGGATCGCATGTGAGGGTTAGAATCATGATTTGGCGCCTCGAGCTTCTCTTTCAGGGGGGGTAGAATTGATAAAAAAAGCGATCTTTTTTCTAGATCTGATCCCTCAATTTATTTTGCAGCTCATTATGTCGCGTGTCTCGAGAGGTCGTTCCCCTGCTACGTCGGCTGATGGCGCGCCTCCCTCTTACGTCGGTGAGCTATTTTTGGAAATTTACAAATTAGCCCCTTTTTTCTTAGAAATTTACAAATTGGTCCTTTTACCCCACGTTGTTCTCCTTGGTGAGGCAATCGGGAAGAGCCTTGATTCTCCTTGGTGATGATCGACGCTTTAAAGATATGTTTTGCTTGGTCAAAACCATATCTCAAAATAAAGGGGGCGATTTGACGCTGCACTGTGCTTTGTAAGGCAGGGATATATTGTCAATATACCCTATCTTGTGATTGCACAATGTGGCCGAATCGTCTCACCCTTTATAAGGCAATGACTCTATCTTACCCATTTGTAAGATGAGTTCAACTTCCTTTTATAATTGAGACTAACAGATGTTTAACTGTTTATTTCCAGTGGGATATCCTTCGGGAGCGTTCTCATCTTACGCAGTGTACGGGCGTCGTGGCGAGTACCTTTCGACTTCCGACGACTTTTTCCCTATTCCAGTTACCCCTCAGTTCGTTTCGGGCACGTCGACTGAGGTTGCCCAGGTGGTGAAGGAAGGTGGGCACCGAGTGTTTTCAGGAAAAGTTGCCTTCATCATTGATTTCATTAGAACTTTAGCCGTTACAATGAATTCAAATAACAAAGAAATGATTACAACTCTCTTGAAAATAAACACAAGATCCTGTTTTGCGGTCTCTTGCTTGCGTGGGTCTTTTGCCTGTGACGGGGATGTTGATATCCGTGGACCACCGGTCGATCAGATCCGTTTTGGAAAAATCCGGCAGAGTTTTGTCGATCCGCGGGAGATCTAGAAACTCACAGCTCCTATCTCGGATAAATCGAGATATTTGCTCTTCTTAGTAT
>BQKN01033468.1:0-16491 GCA_022839385.1 Asparagus kiusianus
CTAAATCCGTTCCGCATGTAACGTTGTGCTAAGAGAGTGAATTCTCTGAGACTCGCCGCTATGACTTCGAATACGTAGACTTCGCCATTGTTACGGGAATAGGCTATCCGGCAACGTGTATTAGACGCTGACTTATCCCTACTTAGGTTTCGGGATAAAGGTCCCCAGAATCAGGTTCTGGTATCTTCTTGGCCAGTAAAAGACTAACCCGGCGACGCGTGTTAGGCGTCGGCATATCCTTTCTTAGGATTCAGGATGAAATTCCCCATGCGTGTAAGGCATGAATTTTGGTGTTATTAATAACAACCTGCCACAATGTTGAATATGTGGGCGGGTGTTTTTTTTAACGGTTAAGAACTAGCCGGCAGCGCGGGTTAGGTGCAGACTTATCCCTGCTTAGGTTTCAGGATAGGATACCCCAGAATCGAACTCTGGTGTCTTTTTCTACGGAGAAAAACTAAACCAGCAGCGCGTGTTAGGCGCAGACTTATCCCTACTTAGGATTCGGGATAAACTTCCTAGGATGAATCCTAAATTGATAAATTCTTGAAAAAGGTTGGTGTGGGAAAGGAAAAATTTTATATTCTATTTTCCGGTCTTCTTTTAGGGTGAAGGCGAACCCGAATACAAGGAAGGAAGAATTTTATATTCTATTCCTTGATTCTGGAAAGGAAGAATTTTATATTCTATTTCCAGCGCAAAAGAAACTAGAAGTGGGATCTCCACTCCGAGAATCTGGAAGATCTAGATAAACTTACCTTTTATAGGATTAGTTATCTAGTCTGAAGATGAGTTTCTCGTTTATCGAAGTGAAATTTAAACTTCGGTTATAACCATAAGAAGGTTTAACCAAAGAGAAAAAGAAGGGAGTTCTTTCGTTTATCGAAAGGGGACTCTGAACTGAAAGTGAACCTCTTGTTCGTAAAAAGAATCAAGAGGGGAATTTGCTGGTGGTTTGGGCCAGAAAGACACTTTTGGTGGACTCACTGTCAATTGAAATTGATCAGTGAGGGATTTTGGTGGTGAAAATGATTTTGGGTTATCCTCTAGAATATTAAGTGCAGTATTCTTCAAGGAACTTCCCGGTAAATGGGTTATCCTGAATGTACTAGGGATAGTACTTTTTCAGGAACTTCTCATTTATTGGCATTAATTGCCTGGCACCTTCTTAGTAATCAGGCGATATACGCCGTTTGAGTAGACTATGTCTATCACAAACGGTCCTTCCCATTTGGGTTCAAATTTACGTTTCTTCTTAGAGTTAAGGATTATCGGTCGGCGAGCAGCGAGGACCAGATCTCCTTCCTTGAAGCTTCTCTGTCGGACTCTTTTGTTAAAAGCCCTAGATATTCTGGCTTGATAAAACTCAATGTGTTGTTGAGCTTCCAAGCGCTTTTCATCCAACATTTTGAGTTCTTCGAGACGTTTCTGATGTTGTTCTTCTGTCATCTCAGTTGCAAGAGCGATCCGAAGGGATGGGATTTGGATTTCCAATGGTAGCACAGCTTCACATCCGTATACCAACGAATATGGGGTAGCTCCTGTAGGTGTGCGTATGGAGGTACGATAAGCCCAGAGTGCTTCATCGAGTTTATCATCCCAGTCTCGTTTATTGGTCTTCACGAGCTTTGACAGGATCTTAATGATCGTCTTGTTAAAAGCCTCAGCTAATCCATTCGAGGCGGGATAATAAGCTGTTGATGAAATATCTTGAATTTTGAACTTATCACAAAACCTGACGAAAGTGTTGCTTATGAACTATGGACCGTTGTCATGAATGATCCGTCTTGGCACGCCGTGTCGGTATATGACATGATGTTTGATGAAATTGATGACGTTGTTCGTCTTCACTTCTCTAAGCGGAATCGCTTCAGCCCACTTTGAAAAGTAATCCGTGATTACGAGAATGAATCGATCACCTTTGACTGAAGGGGGAAAAATAGGACCGACAATGTCCATACCCTATGTCTCGAACGGCCAAGATGTGATAGACGTGTGTAAACGCTTCGGTGGTTGGTGCATATAATTTGCATGTACTTGACAGGCATGACATTCTCGGGCGTATTCGATTGCATCATGAACCATTGTTGGCCAAAAATATCTTATTCTCCTGATGCGATCATACAATTTGGGACCGGGCTGATGCGCACCACATTCTCCTTCGTGTGCTTCCTTAAGAACTTCTTCTGCTTCTTTGTTCGAAAGGCATCGAAGTAACAAACCATCGTACCCTCGACGGTATAATGTATGGGTCTCGGTATTATAAAAGAATCTTGGTGCTCTTCGGCAGATTGATTCCCTTTCTTTTACATCCTCTGGCAAAATACCATATTGGACGTAGTCAATGATAGGAAAACGCCAATCTCGGGACTCAGACCCAATTTGAGTTGAATTCACCTCCTTGGCGCTTATGTTTCTATCATCTTCCTCTTTAATATCCATATTGTATATGGGTATGCAGAGTTGATGCGTTCTTACTGTGACTAGCAGTTCAGTTTCGGGAGGCTGCGCAAGTGATACCGCTAGTGCTGCCAGTGCATCCGCATAAGCGTTCCGGAGACGATGGATGTATTCAATAAAGAATTCTTCAAAAGAATCTGTCATTTTGATGGCCTCCTGGTGGTACGGGATCAGGTCTTGTTTCCTGATTTCATACTCTCCACGGACTTGGTTGACTATCAATTAAGAATCCCCAAAAGCTTCGAGATATTCGACCCCCAGCTCCTTGGCGAAAATGAGTCCAATAAGAAGCGCGTTGTACTCGGCTACGTTATTGGAACATGGATTAGTCAGTGAATAAGCCCGAGGCATCACATGCTTCCCCGGGAAAACTAAGACAACTCCAACTCCGGAGGAGACTTTAGAACATCCAGGGGTTATTGCTACGTTAACTGCCCTTGAAGCACCATCGAAGTATAATTGCCATACTTGTTGGTGCGATGTAGTGTTAACCTCGTGGGTTTCATCCGGCAAGTCATCATATACTTCTGCCGTATCCGTTGTCGGGTTTGCCGCCAAAAGATCACAAATTGCTTATCCTTTGATCGACTTCTGCCGTTTGAAGTGCAAATCATATTAGGACAAGAGAAGGACCCACTTCGCTAACCGCCAATTCATAGAGGCCGGTTGCGTCATAAATACCCGTACTGGATTAACGTTAGAAATGACGTAAATCGTCTGTCCAACCAAGTAATGCCGTATCTTTTGGATTGCGAATACCAATGCGAGGCATTCTTTCTCAATCAACGGATATCGAGACTCGACGCCTACCAAGGTCCGACTTAGGTAATAGACTTCCTGTTCGTGACCGTTATCATCGTCTTGTGCTAGTAAAGCACTTATCGAGTGGTTCATCGCCTTGAGGTAAATTAAAAACGGTTTACCTGATTTTGGTGCAACGAGAATAGGAGGATTCGTCAGATATGTTTTGATATCTTCGAGTGCTTTTTGGCAGGCGTCGTCCCAAATAAATGACACACCTTTCTTGTTTAGCTTAGAGAATGGTTGGCACTTCCCAGAAAGATTTGAGATGAACCGCCAGATGTAAGCTAAACGCCCTTACAACCCTCTGAGTTCTCTTAGATTTCTAGGGGGTTGCAGTTCATGTATCGCCTTCACCTTATCAGGATCGATATGTATACCTTTAGTGGTGACGACAAATCCAAGGAATTTTCCGCTGGACATTCCAAGGAAGGATTTAGTGGGGTTCATCTTCAATTGATGACTCCGCATGAGATCGAACATCGTCTTCAAGTCCTTGATGTGATCTTCTTTGTTGCGGCTTTTTACAACCAAATCATCAACGTAGCACTCGACTGTTTTGCTGAGATGTTCTTGGAAAATCTTAGTCATTGCTCGCTGGTACGTGGCGCCCGTATTCTTTAGACCGAAAGGCATCACCGTGTAGCAAAAGACACCGAGGGGCGTTCTGAACGCTGTATGCTTCTCGTCATCTGGGTGCATCTTGATTTGGTTATATCCAGAAAAGCCATCCATAAAAGACATTCTCTCAAATCCGCACGTATTGTCGATAATGACATCCGTGATTGGGAGAGGAAAGTTGTCTTTTGGACATGCCGTATTCAGGTCCCTGAAGTGCAAATCCTGATTTTACCGTTCTTCTTCATGACTGGAACAATATTAGCTAGCCAGTCTGGATGTTGCTCCTCTCGGATAAATCCTGATTCGATCAATTTCTTAACCTCTCCCTTAATGGCTTCCATAATCTGCGGACGAAACCATCTTTGCTGTTGTTTGACAGGTTTGGCATCCGACTTGATATCGAGGCGGTGCATTACCACATTGGGGTCGAGCCCTGGCATGTCTTCATAGTTCCAAGCGAAGACGTCAATATATTCCCTTATGAGAGCAATTAATTCCTCCTTCTCGTTTGAGGGAAGACTATCGCTGATGAATATAGGCTTTGGGTTGGCCTCGTCGCCCATGTTAATTTGGACTATTTTATCTTCAGTGGGGGTTCCCTCTGTTCAAACCTATCACCATACTGCATGTTCAGGTGATGAACCCATGGGTCTTCCCATGTTGGCATTTGATCGTCGTTCTCCATTGTGGACGGATCAGCTGTAGCCATGTTCGTCATCAGGGCTTTGAATACTTCCCCCAGACTTGTATCGGAATCCTATTCCGAGGAATCTGACGAGTACCCATATTTGTATTGCTCAGATGATTGGTTATTGATTAACTAGCAACATTTGTCTTCTAAAGAAGAGACATACCCTAATCCTCGTCTGAATTTATAATAATCATCCGGTTTTCCTTTTGGTACATATGCCGCTTTGGCTGGAATACGGGGACCTCGATCGAAATATAAACTCTCTCCGAGTGTGAAATCATATCCCTGTTTTTCTATGAGCTTACGCGCTTCCGGACTATACTTAGATAAATACAGACCAGGTTTGTCATCATTCTCATCTTCCCTTAAGAAATGATCTGGTAATGGAAAACTCTCTCATTTACCGTAAATCACTTCTTTTTCGCCTCCTATTTTGGCAGGGATAACCAGGGTTGTTCTGAAAGAATGCTGGAGGCGTTTCTTTGCTATATAGGACGATCGAAGCGGCTTATATAAATCGGGATTATCATACAATCCCTTTATTACATCATTAAGAGACAGTGAGTACTCTAAATCGTCATTTATTTCATTATTGGAAAGTTGCCAGTTACAACTGCCATCTGACGATTGTTCATCATCAAGATTGATTACCAAGGGTACAATATCGTTTAAAACAAAACCTCCATTGTAATCAAGTCCGGCTTCGGTATCAGCTTCTTCTCCGCTGTTCGTGCCATGGGCCGATGATTCAGTATCAGATTCGTTACCATAAAGGAGAGAATCAGTGAAATAATTCTCAAACCCTTTGAATGGTTGCTTATCCGCGACCATCGTCCTAACCTTATTATTAGTGTCGACATATTTCAAACACTGATGGAGAGTGGAGGGGATTATAACGTTACTATGGATCCAAGGTCGACCCAATAGTAAGTTATATGAAGTCTCGGCATCAATCACATAACATGTGACTTCCGACTTCAAATCACTCATTTGACACTTTATCCGGATCTTACCCAACGGTCTTGACCCGCTAGTATTAAATCCATAGATAACAGTGCCTGTGGACGCCAACTTACTAGCTAGAATGCCGAGGCTATGCATCAAGCGAAGCGGCATAATACTCACAGCGGAACCCGGATCCACTTGGATTCGGTTGACTTCGCTGGAGCCAATATACCCAGTGAAATATAGGGGTCGATCATGGTTCGAATTCTTCGTCTGCATATCCTCTTTGGTGAAGGTAATGCAGGGAAGGTTTTTAGCCGCTATATTGCAGTGTTGAATTAACGGTTCTGACTCTTCAGGTACCGGCTTGATCTGAGTAAGGAACACTTCTGAATTGGCCAAGGCTTCTTGCAAGGCTTCCCTAGTTTCTTTAGACAACCGTAGCAACTCATACAATGTTATCCATGCTGGAATGTTAGCTAGTTGAGCCATAATATCGAAGATGTGCGGAGTGTTTGAGCTTTCCGGTTTATCTCTTCCAATCGGACGATTGAAACGAGACGGATTCGGATTCTGAACCTCCTGGGGCTTCTTTTCTTTCTGTTTATTAACCGGCTGTCGTCGAGCTTCTTCAACCGATTTAGGAGTCGTAATCACACCCAGTTCCGTGAGAGTTCTGGCTGGTCCCAGCTTAGTCACCCCCTGCTCAGCTAACTGATCACTAGGTGATGAATAGTTGAAGTGATACTGATTTCCGCTTCTAGTGGCAAAAACTTCTTGTTCTTCTTCGGAGAGCGGGAAGGTAGGAGCTTCATTACCATCCTCTTCGAAGATCACGGAAGTAGCATTGTAGGACTTGCCTTTACCCTTTCTAGTCGAGGAAGTCGCCCACTGATCGTCTTCAATAAGATCAGGGTGGACCCAGAGGATTTCGCCATTTGGGCTGTGTGTGGCACAAGTCCTTTTGGCGTTGTCCATATGGGTCGTCATTCACTGTCTTCATTCCTACTTTGGTGATGCGTTCTGGTTCAAACCATACTGTGGGCACTGATCCAAAGCTAATTGATACTGCATTTGCTCCTATATTCTTGGGTGGCTTCGGGGTTATGATGCCTACATCAATTAATGCCTGGATCTTATCCTTGAGATGGTAGCATGACTTTGTAGGGTGATGGACCGCTCTATGGTATGCGCAATACTTCGGATCCGTCACTTTGCTAGCCCCTTCTTGATCCACGATCGACGGCAGCTGGATTTTGTTATTTTCCAACAGGTACTTAAAGATGACGGGAACTTTGTCATCTTTGAAGGAGTACATTTTAGGAAATCTTGGCTCCGAAGATTTCTGCTTCTGAGACCGTTGTTGCCATTGCGACTGCGATTGTTGTGGTGCTCGTTGCTACGGCTGTTGCTGAGGTTGCAATTGGAAAGTTTGATTAGCATCAACTGCATTAGCATGTGCCTTACCTTTCCCTCGTGGGACGAAATTCTGTGTTAGAGCATTCGTCGCCTGTTGGCCTCTCTCCGCCTTCTTCCTTCTGAGGAATCGCTCGGCTTGCTCTCCTCGGACCTTTAAATCCTTCCATGTTTTGGACGGTGCTGTCCCCATTGCTTCCAACATGTCTAATGCAAGGTTGTTGTGGTAAGTCTGGAGAATGAACTCCTCAGTGATTGGGTCCCGACAGTTCATCGCCTTGTCCCGGAACCTTTTGACGAAGGTATCAACTAATTCCCCGTTTTTCTGTTTCTCGTCAAGCAACAACCCAATGGATATCTCGGTGTTGTCGGCAAAGAAGTTGGTGAGGAATTTAGTCTCCATGTCGTCCCAGCTATTCACACTTCCTGGCTTGAGGTGGCGATACCAATCGAAGGCGGCTCCACGAAGAGTGCCAATGAAGGACCGTACCATCAGAGGCTCATTACCAGAGATAATCCCTAGGTGTGATTTGAAGTAAATCAAATGCTGAGTGGGTGAACCCTTCCCATCAAACGGCGTAAAGTTAATTAGATTGAACTTCGCCGGATACGGGATTGATTCCCATTCTCTTGGGTATGGACAAGGAATGCCAGTCTTCTTCATCTCTTGAGCGGAAATCAACGTATTGATTTTGCTCTCGAGGTTTTTAATCTTCAAACTTTCACCTGTATTTTCGTTAGCATGATTCTAAGGTGGAAGTGTGGCGTTATGACTAGCATTCTCGATACCACCCCCTGCATTGACGGGAGGATTATTGGCATTATGAGCTTCATCCGCACCTGTGTCCTCATCTTCCTGATTAACCTGGTTACGATGACTTGGTTCGCCTTGCTGGTTTGTCAGTGCTTGGATTTGTTGGTCATGCATTTCTCTCATATTCTGCATGGCCATCTGCATTTCGAACCTGAAGCTCTCCTGTTGTTTAGCCATGGCTTCTTCGAGCATCTTGGCCACTTGTTCCGCACTTATCATAAGTAACTCGCGGGGTTGTCCCTCGTTGGATACTATATTATCTGATGCGACCGCAGAGCAGGCATCCGATTCTTCATCTTCTGAAGGTAATCTTGTCCGAATCCTACCATAAGTTGCTCGTATGATGGTTCCAGACTGCAGACGGGTTACACGCCGGGGTGCTTCCGGAATCGACTCAGGATTATCCTGTGTCGATGTCCCTTTGCTGGTCATATTAGTGGTGACCCTCGGAAATTCTCCATCTTCAACTACCGTTCTTCTTTATCGGAAACGCCTAGGCCTTGGTTTTGGCGTTTCGATACTGAGCCTTTCGAAAACCAAAATTCTTTCGGGGACTGCCTTGGTGTAGTTGCACTCAGACAATACTGCCCGAATGAGTTTGGAACAGGGGCATTGAGTTTCTAGTTCTCGAGGACTCCTTTTCTTAGTTTTACTCGTACCCCCAACACGATAGTACAACTCGTCGGCTTGAAGGTCGGAGTAACCTATCGTGTGTTGGCACGACTTCTCAGGTATAACGTTATCATCATCAGACGATAATGTTTCCTTCTGAGGGCGAACTGCCTTCTTTGGGCTTTTAAGAGTCACGCGCCTCGAAACATGCCTTTGTGGGCGTGAGTTCTCAGTGGGCTCCTGGACTTCAATGCGCAAATTGGTGCGCGTAGATGCTATGAACTCCTTGTCATGTTGAGGGTGGCGGCGACTCCCAGCATGTTGAGTCGTTCGGGGCTTCTTTATCGGGCCCAAACGCTCTTGAACTGGAGCTTTACATCCCTCATCGGGAAGTGGACCGAGGCGCTCCAAAACCGACCTCCTTCTTCGGGATGGTTCTGCGGGATCTCCCAGAGTAGCTACTGGGATTACCGGTGATTTAGGTTGATTCGCCGGAGGTTGAACTTGTGTTGAAGGCTGCAATGATTGTTCCTTAGCCTGAATTGCCGCTTCAGACTTCGGCCTCCATACTTGGCGGATTGGTGGCGGCTTCTTAGCCACTTCCTTCTGCAGTCTTCTGCGGGCTTCTCGGACTTGAGCCCGTGCCTGCGCTAATAGTGCGTGGCGCTTGCGAATACGCTCTTCAAGTGTCGAATGATTCTGTTTGACACGGGTCCATTCGTTCATTAGCGGCTTGGAGGAGCTGCCATTCTTCAGTTGTTGAGGCTGTTTGCCTCCCCTGTTCTTCAGATTCGCGTTATAGTGGATCCCATCAGTGGATTCCATTGCCTTTGCGAATTGTCGTGCCAAGCGTTGACGTCGCCTCTGGCGGGCTCTCTTTGAGAGAGTCACTACTCCCTCAGCGACGAAGGAATTGGCAAGAACAGACTTGACCTGGTTGGAGGTCGGTGGAGCTTCACATAATGCAACTTTGGTATCAATTGGGGTGAGATCTTCATTGGTATTCTGCATTTCTTCGTACTAACGGACTTTTCTCCTGGAGGAGAACTTCTTGGACTTGAGGGGGGAGGTGGATCCGGACGAGGATGACAAATACTCCTCGAACTTTTGTTAGTCGAATTCATACTCGACCTCCTCCTCGACCGGGATCAAGATCCGCGGCTGCGACGCAACGATCTCGGCAGCGAGATCGGTGGCTCCCACTGTGGTCGCCAGATTGTTCGCGGGAAAAATTGCTTTCATTGATGTCATTGTTTTCTTGAGCAACAGTTTATCGGTTACAAAAGATCCGGTCTTTTTATAAGATCCGGTTACAACAAAATCAAAGAAAAACCTTAAAAGATTACAACTTTCCTTTTCTGGAACAAATCACAAGATCCTGTTTTGTGGTCTCTTGCTTGTGTGGGTTCTTTGCCTGCGCCGGGGTTAATCTGTGGACCACCGTGCGATCTTGATCCGGTCGGATCTACACGGTATGACGGGTGTTATTTCACGAAGGAAATAACAGCCGAGGGGATTATTTCACCAAGGAAATAATAGCCCTAAGTAATCAAAATCGACCAAGCGAAATCGATACTCTTCTCGGGATCAAAAACCAAGTTTTGATCTAGAGGATGACCGTGTGGATCTTAGATCTGATCTCTCTCGAACTCCTGCCTTATTTGGCGTGGATGATCGCCAAGAACCAAATCTAAAAAGTCTGAGTCTTCAAAGCTCCAAAACTCCGAAGTTTAGCTCTCAATACAGCAGAGTTTCAGCTCAAAAGTTCAACAAAAATCCAACCTTTTAAACAATGAGCCTTCAAGTCTATTTATAGGCACCTCAAACCAGATCTGGGCTCAGATCTGGGCTCGGCCAAGCCACCTAAGTGGCTCGGCCATGCCACCTAGGTGGCTCGGCCACCGAGCCACCAAGAGGTAGCTCGGTGAGCCACCTAGGTGGCTCGGCTACCGAGCCACCAAGAGGTGGCTCGGCTCGGTTTTGGCCGAGCCCTCCATGTGTTTGCTTCTTCGCCCGTTTTCCGGTTTCGCGGTTTATCCGAACTTCATTGTTGATCTGGACTCTGATTTGGCAGTCCGGATCCTGATTTGGCAGTAAATCCGCTTTGGTGTTCGAGTTCGAGTCCGCTCCCGATCTTTAGCTCGTGTTTGCTATTTCAACAGAGAACCGACCATCGATTGTTGGCGTTGAGTCTTCATTTGCAACGCGTTGTCCGGCGTTTGACATAGTTTATACTCGTACGTCTGCTGGAGTCTTAAGAAGCAGTTTATACTCTTATACTTTTCGGAGTGTTGTTGAGTTATCCTTATGAATACTTTTAGAAAAATACTCTCCAGAAACTTCTCAACAAAAATAGGGAATAGTTTATACTCGTATACCTTATTGGAGTACTAAGAAGCAGTTTATACTCGTATACTTTTCGGAGTACTTTTCAGGTCCGAATGAGCTGAATCGGCCTGATAATGACCCAAAAAAGGTAGTAATTAGGCTTTAAAAAATCTTCTGACCCTTCCGAATGTGTGGGAGAGGAATGAATAAATAAGGGACTGAACCATCGGTCGATTTGAAGTCGTTTCGATACTCGGTTCAGCTCCAATTTGAATTTTGGTTCAAATCTGTTTCAAACTTGTTCAGAACTGGTTCAACCTGGTTCAAGACTGGTTCAACCTGGTTCAAGACTAGTTCAGGACTGGTTCAAGACTAGTTCAAGACTGGTTTAGCCTGGTTCAGACTAATTCATCCTGGTTTGGTCTGGTTCAGCCTGGTTTGGCCTGCTTCAGCCTCCTTTGAACTGATTTAGCCTGGTCTGGTCTGGTTCAACTTGGTCTGGTCCGGTTTAGTCTGGTCTGGTCTGGTTCAAGGCTGGTTCAACACTATAAAAAACCTTCTTTTCCTCTCTTTAGGGCCGGCCCCCCCTCTCCACCTTTTTGGAGTTTTCTCTTCCCTCGTGCATCCTTTCTCCTTCAAACCTTCAAATTTTTCTTAGATCTATCTTTCCTTTTGATCTTAGACTGGAAAATCCCTCAAAAATCTCCATATAAAATTTTCTCTCAGGCCCCTAGTGCACGTGGTTCGAGCCTCCTTCAAGATCTGATTTTTGTTGGATTCTCGAGCTTTTCCTCAGGTAAATCTTCCATAATTTTGGCATAGTTGATGTTTAATTCAGTATATGAATTTGTGGGATTGTATATGAGGGTTAGGATTGTGATTTGACGCCCCGAGCTCATATTTTAGGGGGTATAATTTGGAGATCTGAGGGGTTTAATTGCAATAAAGAGGGGGTAAATTTTAGGGTTAGAGTTTGTCACCCTAACTGAAATTTTTTTCTGTATCTAATCCCCTGGTTTATTTTGCAGATCACCATGTTGCATATCCCGAGAGGTCAACCCCCTACTGCGTCGGCTGATGACGTGCTTCCCTCGTACACTGGTGAGCTCTTTTTTTTGGCGTATTTTGAAATTTGTAGATTAATCCTTTATCCCCGTTTTGTTCTCCTTGGTGAGACAATTGGGAAGAGCCTTGATTCTCCTTGGTGAGGATTGACGCTTTAAAAGATAGGTTTTGCTTGGTCAAAACCATATCTCAAAGTAAATAAAGGGGACGCTTTGACGCTGCATTGTGCCTTATAAGGCAGGGATATATTGTCGATATACCCTATCTTATAAATGCATAATGTGGCCAAATCGTCTCACCCTTTATAAGATAGTGACTCTATCTTACCCATTCGTAAGATGAGTTCAACTTTCTTTATAACTGAGACTAACAAACGCTTAATTGCTTGTTTTCAGTGGAATATCCCTCTGGAGCGTTCTCATCTCATGCAGTGGATGGGCGTCGTGATGAGTATTATTCGACCTCCGATGATTTCTCACCTATTCCACTTACTCCTCAGTTTGCTTCGGTCACATCGACAGAGGTTGCCTAAGTGGTGAAGGAAGGTGGACATCGAGTTCTTCGACAGTTGATTACTGATGCGCCTTTCGTGAAGGATACCAGCTCTGTTCAGCCTCTCAGGAAGACTGACTTTTTATTCGGTGATTCTATTGAAGATCCTGATGCAGTGTTTATTGATGCCGAGCAGTGGCTTCATAAAGATGACGAGGGTTTTCTATATTTGCCTAAGATTTCTCATCACCGCTCATTGACTGAGCTCAGGTGTCAGGCCGTGACACGGGAGATGTCGTGGTGTTTGACGGAGGAGCATGAGAGCATTCACTGTGGCTATATTACTCATCAGGCAGCTCTTGGTTCGAGCAGGAGTCATATCATTGGATTACGCCCTGGAGTATTGGGGCTGGATACACCACCGCGTAACGAGTTTCTTGCTTCTGCTTCTACTTTGAAGAATCGTCTCGCCGACTTAGGATGGGAGATGCCTGCGTTGCGCCACAGATTCTATGGTTGGGTCCATTCTTCAGACAGGCTTTGGTGGGCTCGTATGATGAACTACGTCTTAAGCCGATGGAGCAAGGAGTTGCACGCTTGTGGTCTATATGCAGCTATTCGTTCCACCATGTATGGTTTACCCGTCAGCGCTAAACATTTCTTCGCTTTGTACGAGCTCTATAACCCGGATTCGAACACTTTCCTGACTAGGCACGAAGAGTTGGGCTTGGCTCTCCATGAGATGCACAAGATTTCTGGTTTGCCCATGGGCCAGATGCTATATCAGGAGTACTTTCCCTCCAACCATGAGTTGAGTCAGCTGAAGGACCGCATGCCCAACCGCTATGAGATTTTATGGGATCTCACATGTCACTACCATATTGCTTTGGCACAGTCTGAGCCTTTAGCGAAGAGGACTAAGTCACAGGTGAGCCTGAAGCAGTTCGCGTGTTACTTGTTCAGAAATCTAGAGAGCAATTCTGGCGAGGCTATTTGTGAGCTGGCGACGCTTACTCCTTCAGAGGTTAATGGTCTGCTGAAGAAGATTGACGCTCACTCCTATACCATTAGCAGTTCCGAGAGTGGCTTTCCTGCAGGGACCAAGTTTAAATCATTCTTATGGCATGCGACCATATCGATTCAGCCGATGACCCTTCTTGCCGGTTACCTCGCTATCTGGTTAAAGAAATACGTGGTCCCATATCAGTCCAGTGACATTTTGCCATTAGAAGTGCTCTACCCAGCGGTTCAGCTTGCCTACAAAAAGGAACTTTCGCTTCTTCCGGTGATGGTAGCTAACATTCATCGAGGGCTTCGACAGATTTCTAGTACTTTCACACAGAAAGAAGGTGTACCGTCGGCTCGGATTCCTCTTATTAAGGTGGAGCTTCCATACACTTATTTGATGGCTTGGTTCGTCCTTCATCGTTCTGATATGATGTCGGTACCTAACACCACAGACCGCTCTGTTCCCCTACTATAGTTGTTTGAGAATGGTAGGTGGGAGGGGCGAGGATTCCTTGAAGTCAGGAAGCAGCTACAGGTCCACAAGTGTTGGGTATTTTCCACTTGCTTCCTGTAGTTCTTCAGCCAATATGGCGAGTGTTTGACTGATGAGGAGAGGCCGAGGGGGAATCAAACTCATTTAGATATCGGCTGCTTTAATTGGCTAGTGAACATTAGGCCGGATTATCTGACCTTCCGGGTGAGGAATCAGTGTTTCATAGAGCCATATCTACCCTGCCGATTCGCTCGCCAGTTTGGCTATGATCAGCTTTATGTCGGGAACCCGCGTCAGCAGCTTCGGACTCATGGCGGTTTGGTGGACGGTCTTCGGGCATGGCTGTGGACCGTGACGGGCTGCACTGGTGCTAAGTTCAGTCTCCCGAGTGCTGAGCGTCAGTTAAAGCTCACATTCTTAAGCTGCAGGTGGTTGTTAGCATCTAATAAACTCGTCCCCGCGAAGCCGATTGCAGAGTTAGTGGCTAAGGAGGCTTCTCAGGCTGATTCTCATGTGATTCGGGAAGATGCTCGGTCACAGAGAACGCGGAGCAAGACTCGTCGAATCGACGAAGAAGGAGAAAAGACCTTCAATTCTGCTGAAGAGACTTCAGGCGGAGATCTTGAAGATTACGAGGAATATTTCGAGCGAGGTTAATCACCTATCTTTTCCCTCTGTCTTCCAGGGTTATTAATCTTGACAACTGTTTGATGTTTTAGGGACAGTGGCTGATAAGGAAGAGGAATTTTGTCCTTTTACTCAGGCGAGACCTCCGATTGTTGTCCCAGTTGCTAAGCGGAAGAGACTAGCCCACAAGCCGCGTGCAGATTCACGAGCATTTGAGATAGATTTGGCTGGTGATGATCCCGCTAGCGACGGAGGTAACATCTACCCTATAGACCATCCTCTTGATCATTCAGAACTTCGGGCTCATGCTTTTCCATCTCTATATAGGAGAGCGTGGGGAAGGCGAGATGAATCTCGATCCTTCTCATCATGATTTTACATTTTCTGGTGAGCCTGAATTACCACACCAGGTAGAAAAGCCTGCAGAAGCTGCCGACATTAGGGAGACTATCAATATAGGACCCGATTCAGTGAATCCAGGTACATCTACCATTGACAATATACCCTTTAGATGGCGAACAAAGGAGTTGAACGATTCAGAATTCGTACCTCCCTTAATTGTCTCTATGCTTCTTGCTCTTTTAGATAAATTGCAGGGGGCAAACGTGGACCTTGGGAGTAGAAAGGCTAACACATCCCTAGGAGGTAACTCATTTCCGTTGGTCGTAGTCTCTTTATTCTTCTTTCGTATTTATATTTTCTTGTGTTAGATTTTTCGACTGATGATTTTGACGAGGAAGGTTTGCTTGTGGACACTCCTATGCTCCACTTCATGTATGGCTCTCCTCAAATTGATGATCAATTGCCTGAAGATATGTTTCCTGAGTCTACACTCCCCAATAATTCCGAGGATGGTCCTTTTGAAGGTACGTGCCTCTTTTCAGGTTAATTATAGGACTAGCCATTTTTTACTAATGCAACTATAATGTGATGAATCTGAGAATTCTGTTTTGTGTTTGACAGAAGCTTTTGTCGAGACTGATCCTGTTGAGCCGGCTGTGAGACCAGCTACATCAGCTGATACATCAACAGCGGTTACACCTCCACTACCCCTAGTGACTCAAGAGGAAGGAGGTATAAATTAAGCAACTGAGAAATGCCATTTATTTCCTCATCAAGGCTTTTGATGGATTTCCCCCTTTTTGTGTAGGCTTTATTCTCGGCTTCATGTCCTGGTGAAGGAGTTGTTATCAGACAACGATCCTGAGAAGATCGTCATCTGTATAGAAGTCTGCTCCTTCTTCTCCTTCGTGAATACTATGATTAGCAAACTCTTCCACGGTGGACTTTTCCTTCACCAATTTAAGCCTTCCCTTGATCCCAGAATAAATTCAATAAGGGATGCAGGATATCCGGATCTGGCGAAGGTTATAATTGATGACCTTGATTGCCTAGAGCACGAGCTTCAGATGTTACGTGAGCTCCGGGATGCAGGTGCCTCTTCATTCATTGCTGCCAATTTGGATACTCGCTTACAGACATGGCGCAATACTCGAGCTTTTGCTGAGTTCGAGATTCAGGTGCAGCGGGATCGGGTAGATCGAGTTGAGGCCAACCTTACTGTTAGATCATCTTCACTTGACGATCTTGACTTTTCTATTGCCTCTTGCGAGACCAAGATAGAACAGTTCAGAAGAGGACTTCGTGAAGAAGAGGAGACTTTGAGTATCCTTCAAATGACGAAGGTACAGGATCAGCAAGCCCACATTGCCTTATCTGAGGAGTTGAAATCTTTGAAGCAGAAGCTGGTCGAGACGGAGGAGGTTGCTGTGAAGACTTTAGCCACCACTGAAGAGTCTATCAGAGCTGAATTGTAGGATGAGCTTAGGCAAGCTTATGATGAGAAGATGTCTAAGTTTAGTCAGCAGATTTTTAGCCATGGGCTTGATGTATAATTTCATTTGCTGAATATTTTGACTTCTGATCCTCTTAGTGGAAATGGTTTTATCTTTATCTTTATTATGATTTCTCACTCTGTTTGGAATGATTGACCATAATACTCACAGGATTTTTGGCAAACCCTCAGCCCTCAACGGGTTTGATAAGCCTTTACCGACTACCATTTGAGTCAGGCTAGCATGCGGATTGTCTAAATCCGTTCCGCATGTAACGTTGTGC
>BQKN01033480.1:0-21011 GCA_022839385.1 Asparagus kiusianus
GTGACACTAAGAAGAGTTAGTGCCTCGTTTTACCGAGACATAAGCTTCACTTCAGAGATCTCACGCAGATCGACGAAGTTCAGAGTTTCCATATCCCACGCGGATAAACGAAACTCTGCCGGATTCTCCCGGAACGGATCTTGATCGATCGGCGGTCCACGGATATCTACATCCCCGTCACAGGCCAAAGACCCACGCAAGCAAGCACCGATAAACGGGACTTGCGTTTATTTTCGAGAGGGTTGTAATCTTTGTTTTCATTTTGTTTGTAACAGATTTCAAATTAATGAAAACAACAACTTTCGACGAAAACAAACCCATATGACATGAGTCGGCTCATACATGCACGTGAGTCGACTCATCGATGGTTTCTTGATTTATTTGGGTTTATGTTTACATGTTTTCCTATGGGGTTTAGGCTTGGTTATTTACCACTTTGCCATTCACATTGTTTCATATATAAAAGGGATTGTTTTAGGGTTTTAAAACAACCAGGAGAGATTAGATTGTATTTAGAGAATTAAGAGAGAATGTTCTTTAATTCTAGTGAGATTGTGAGAGATTGTAAGTTATTTTATTCTCATAATTTAGAGAAGGTATTTTCCTTCGCCACCACTGAATTGTTCTTATATTCCTGTTATTTTCTTCTCCACCCATCTTTGATAATTCTACAATCAAAGGTGCTCACGCGGTGACTCGTATCAGTGCCAATGTCACAAAGATATCAGAGACAATAGATGAAACCTTCGTCCTTACCACCATCATCGTGGTGATAGGGTCATCCACGGGCATAACTTCAACACCCGTAGATGAAACTTTCGTCTCACTAAGAATAGCTGCATCCATGCTTGGGCCTTCATCACATGAAGGTTTAGGGCTTGATGGCTCCTCCCCTTCAACCCCTACCAGCACGGGAGAAATCAAGACATCATCGTCATCATCAAAAGAACCATGAATAATCAGCCTTTGCTGTACTAATGAAGCAAGTGCTGGTGCAAGAGCCTTAGTCATTTAAAAAGTAGATGGCGATGCCAAGACACCGAAAGCGCCCTCAAAATCAGTGGTCGGTTCAAAACCACTACTCATAGGAAAAGGCGGAGGCATCACTTTGATCACGGCCTCAAAATTAGACTCATCGTCTGAGCCGCAAACGTCACCAAAATTTCTTGCATCTTCGGGCTCGGTCAGGTAGGCGTCAGTGTCATCATGCTCATAATCCACTTTTTCCTCTTCGTTGTCAAGAGGAATAGGTTCCTTACCTACATAGAAGAAGCACAGTAGCTAATAGTATTTCGAGATGAAAGTCATGAATATGTGAGCAGAAGTAACCTGAAGAGCCAACCCTAGGTTCTTGTACTAGGATTGCAGGAGGATCTTCCCTTACCCTTGAAGAATCTCTAGGTGCAGATTCATACTCAGGAGATGCTAAGTGCTACTTTTTCCTAGAGGATGGAGGAGGAGGATCATGTAATGACCTCTTTGCTTTCCCCCGTCCCCTATCAGGTACTCCTCAACAAATCGTCGGCCTAGTCAGCTCTCGAATGTTGATGCCAGTCTGTCTTGGAGGAGTAGGATATTCACCTAGTTTTTCCCAGCCTTCGTCTGACACACCCTCTGCCAAAAACTCTCATAGTCTGGCAAATCTGCTCTTTGAACCCTTTTGAGGTAGTTCCTTAAACCACTGGGTGATCCAATACAAACCCGTCTTGTTCACCTAAAACTCAGGAGGAGGAACAATCACCTCACTGTACCACTTGCAAAACCCCAACGTCACGTGACAATTAGGCATGAGCTCTGTCGACTAAGCTCCCTATCCGTAGCAATCCTCGGTTTGGATTCCTGACATACAGCTGATCATAGCTAAATTGACGAGCAAATCGGCATGGTAGGTAGGGTTCAATGTAGCACTTTGTACCATTCAACCTAGTGATAAGGTGACTTGGTTAGATGTTCACCAACTATTTAAAACACCCACTGGGCAAGCAGGTGAAACGTTCGCTACTTATAACATCTTCAAACCCATCTCTGGAACTAACACCGTCAATTTAGGGGAAGCAACAGTAGAGACGATAATGGTCCTTGTTCAGGAGAATCGTACAAACCCCAACAAGGTACTTAACGAGCTATTTTGAACATTCATACCTCTAAAGCAAAGCAACATTCCCCCTACTAGCTATAATAGCTAACATCAATTAAGGGTAGTGTTAAGTGAACCATATTACCAAATAGGTATACGATAGCTCCACCCTAGGATTGGGTACTTAATTCCTTGTGTAGCTATCCCCCTACTTTAGATATTCAGTGTCCTATTCCCTTAGGCCATGATGAATGTAGCCCACCATCACCGGTAGAAGAGCTAACTTGTACCGAGTGGACAACAACACAGCAAGGAATAGCACCTTAATCGAGATGCGATCTTTTAACTGAGAATGCACGACGCAACCCTTCAGCCAGATTGAGAAGAACCCAACAAGCAATGCCAACTCAGATATTAGCTCCTTCGCCAGATGATGGAAACTCTCAAACTAGTCACCGGAAATCTCGCACACGTCAGAGTTGGCAGTATGCAATACAGAGTCATCCCTAAAGATGTGAGTCTTGACTTCAATATTCATAGCTGGAAGGATCAGACCCATATTTCCCTTTTTACTAATGTTGGGAAATAAATACTTTGCCTAAGGAACGCGAGGTATGGTATGGTCATGACCAGTTCTTGAAAAGCCTCTGTAACATGAGCGGTATGAGAGTAAGTACTCAACTTCGCGTTCGTAGGAAAATACTCTTCGTATGGACGATCGCCCATTGATAAACAAGATACTTCAAACATCTCGTGAAGAGCGATCCTGATTTCCCCTACCAGAGTGAAGAAGGTATTGCTGTCACTATTGTACAACTCTAGGATGCCATACAAAATCAGTGCAAAAATCTCAGCATCATACTTGGAGGCTCTAACTATAATATAGAGCCCCAATTCTTGCAATCGCTCCACAAAGGTGATGAGAACGAAGTCTACCAAGTGAGTCATGTAAGATCCACGGAGGTATACACTAAACACTAGAGGAGGTGAATAGTGTTTATTTAAAATTTTTGCAAAGTGGATTGTAAATTACAAGAAAGATAACAGCAATCACAAACACAAGCTTTTATACCGGTTCCACCACCCCGGGTGAACATCTAGTCCCTAAGCAAACCACGCTTGAGATTTCCACTATTATTTTGAACCAATTACAAAATCAAAACCAAACCTGACCAATTTGCAAGTCCCTGCAAATTGCAAACAATCTCTTAACCAAAAGATCTTCTCTCACCAGAGAGAAAGCTTCTTTGAAGAAAGAATACAAATTCCTATAAGCCTTGAATGTGTAGTTAAGTATAGCAGTGGCTTAGGAACTCTTTTAATCTCTGAACATTTCCTAAATAATTTGTATGTATGATGAAGATCAATGGCTATTTCAGAAACTCTCTTTTATGAAAACTTAGACTAAAATTCTGAAAACAAGAGAGTAAATTTGCACAAAAATTTAAATATTATGGGTATGAACATTGGTGGCAAATTCTAAACTTTAATACCTATTTATTGCCTTTGAAAAGACATAAATTTAAACTCAACTAACGTCCAAAAACGGCTATAAAACAGTCACTAATTCAAATTCTAAAAAACTAGAAAACTGTATCTGTAGTCGACTATAAGGATTAGTAGTCGACTACATTAAGTCTAAATAGACTCTATGAAGTCAGAAAAATACTTAGTAGTCGACTACTTTTGTCAATGGTCAACTACACTATAATTTTACAGATTTTGGAATTCAGTCTAAGTCTTTAATAGTCGACTACAATGTGTATTAGTCGACTACACTGTAAAATCATAGAATCTAGAATTCTTTCTAAGGCTTAATTAGTCGATTACAATGTGTATTAGTCGACTATACTGTAAAATCACAGAATCTAGAATTTTGACCAAGGCTTGAGTAGTCGACTACTATTGTTATTGGTCGACTACTAATGGCTATATATAAAATATATGAAGTATTTTAAGACTCATTCTTTATCTATAAACTCTAATGTTAACATAGGGGATTTTTGTAGTTAACCACATGCTAAGCATGTGTTAGTGTGTTCTAATACTATATGTATGTATGTGTTGTGAGTGATCAAGGTTTGTACATAAGATCTAAACAAAGAAAATATAAAAATTACATTTTGACATTTACGTATATATTCTTCTTTGTTTCATGTTGCCTTGAACTTATCTTGCACTTTGTTCATATATCTTGAGCATATTTGATGTTGATATCTGCATTGATATGTTAGTGCATATATGATATACATAGTATATAAATTGTTATCATCAAAACTATATATTAGGGACATGATATCCAACATTCTCCCCCTTTTTGACGATGACAAATAATTTATGCACATGTAAGTATATCACAAAAGAATTAAATACTTATGAATATTATATACTTACTCCCCTTGGATTAGAGCATATTAGAATATCTGAAAATCATATATATCATAATATAGCATAATATATCAATATTTTTGATACCATCCTCTCCCTTTGTCATTAACAAAAAAATAAACATTAATTCTAAACATGCAAATATTTCACCATCATGAGCTAAGACTTCAAATAGATCATCCAAATTGTGATGTAATCTATAACTTCACCCATCCAAATAGGTAGGCAAAGGTTTGCCATAAAGACCAATAGTTCAATAACATCCATCGTCACAATCTGTTGTTAAGAATATTTAGCTCATGAACACAACATATAAGTAATTTCTCTAATTAAACACCACATACTAAGCATAATAACATTAAACAAACATAGTATCAACATGAAAAACACATAGTATGGAAGTACAAGTTCAAAAGAAAATTAGTACATAAGTCTTACACAAACTAAGCAACTAACGGCATAGTTTTTTACATAAATAGAAACTAGTACATAACGATATGATGAAATGCATGCTTCTAAAATGAAGGGCCTGGAAGAGGTGGAAGTCCTTGAAAATATGAATCAAGCTTGATATTCAAGTCTTGCAACATCTTCTTTATGTCATCCTGATTGCTAAAAATGGAAGAATTCTGAGCATATAATGCTTGTTGTCCAGTCTCAAAATCAAGTATACGAGCAGACAGTGTGTTGTGTTGAGCATCCGAGAAGCAAGAAGGTTCAACTTGTGGAGGTGGTGTTTGGCTTGTGGAAAGGGCTGCTTGATGTGAAGATTGAGGAATATCTTCTTGAGGAGGGTGTAGTTCTTCTTGTGGGTTAGGTTCATAAAGTTCAAAAATTTTCAACTTCATCCTAGTTAGGGTATTGGAGTCAAATAATTCAGCCGAACGAACCACAAAATTCTCAAATTACAGTTCAACATAAAATTCTTCAAAAAATTTTGTTAGAAATGTACCATAAGGAAGAAATCCTCTTGGTATAACCAAAACATTGTCATAATAAACTTCAGCCCAATTGACTTGGATATTTTCCATTATAGCATATAAGGCTTTAGCTTAATCTAGAGAAAGAAAATGAAATCTCCCGGTTTTTGGAAACATGTTATACGCTAGTATTCGTGCAATAAAACGAGAAATTGGTCTAAGTTTGTTGGAATGGTTCAAGGGTTTTCCTTGACCGGGGAGAAAGATGTGATTTGAAAGCAAGTCTTGATCCGTCATTTTGATATTACTAAGAGATACACCTTTGTAAGGGATATTGAGTATTTTTCTAAGTGATTTAGGTGTTAATTTAATCTCAATCCCCTTGACAAGTGTAGATAATTTTTTAGTACCCCTAATTATTTCAATACGAGCTATATTAATGTAAAAGAGTTGAACTAAGAATGGATAACTAGGTTTTTTATTTTCTGATGAAAATAACTCCAGCAAACCAACAATCTCAAAGTATGAACAAAAGTTGTATGGTATGAAATCATCAAATTTTATGAAACGTCCCGGAAGAACTTCAAAAGATGAGATATTCTTAAATTCTTCAAGAAAATTAGGATTTTTCAAGTAGACGATGATTTCATCATCAATGTTGGAATGAGTTTGTTTAGCATTCTTAGATCTAGACATGATAATTCAAAAGAACTTAAAAAGATCAAGTTGAATAAACTTACCCAAAGAGTAGACTGCCCTAGAGATGGAATAGTCGACTAATAGTTAGCGTAGTCCACTATAAGAACTAAAAATCTCAGAAAAATAAAGAACTTGGGAGAGATTTGGAAGAAAAATGAAGAAGAGAGGATCCCCTAACCTTGGGTTCGAAGGTCCTGAAGAAGGGAGAGGAGGGCTGTCGGTTTTTGGGAGAGTGAAATAGTGGGGGATGAAGGAGTTAGGGTAGTTGTTTTAACTTAAAAATCAAAGGTTAAGATTAGATCACGAAATCAAATGTATGGTCAAGATTAAATCTAAAAGGAATGTGATATTGGGCTAGGATTGATCAAGATAAAAATTAATGGATGAGATGCATCTAACTTAAGTTAAAAGGGTATTCGGTCTTGGGTTTAGTAGGTAAATGATCCAATAAGAACAAAACTGTGTATATGTGAAAAAGTCTGTGCATGTAGTCGACTATAAGTCCTATTAGTCGACTATTTTGTAGTTGAAAGAAATTTGTGAACTCATTTTCACTTCAGATTAGTTGACTACTATGCCAATTAGTCGACTAATCTGTAATCAACAGAATGTCTTATATCTAATGCATGTGTATATAGTCGACTACTAACCAAATTAGTCGACTACTAATGATGTGTATGCATATGTTATGATTTTAAAAACTAATTTAAATCTACCATTGAACAAATACCCAATTTCCTTATTAAATTAACATAAACTTCTTCTTTTAATAGTTTTGTTAGAATATCTACAAATTTGTTTATCAATTGATATAAAATCTAATAAAATGTCACCCTTAAGCACATGATCACGTAAGAAATAATGTCTAATATTATTGTGTTTTGTACGTGAATGTTGAATAAAATTTTTAGATAAATTAATAGCACTAGAATTACCACACATTATGGAGGATGTGGGACAAACTATACCATAGTTTGTTAATGTTTGTTTCATCCATAGAACTTGAGCACATGCAAAACTAGCAGCAATGTATTCTGCTTCAGTTGTTGGCAATGATACTAAATTTTGCTTTATGCTGAACCAAGATACAAGTGAATATCCCAAAAAGTGACACGTATCACTTGTACTTTTCCTATCAAATTTGCATCCAGCAAAATGAGCATCACTATATGATATTAAATCAAATGTGCTATTCTTTGAATAAAATTAATCAAAATTTGTAGTATCTTTAAGATATCTAAAAATTCTTTTTACTACTTTAAGGTGCGACTCTTTAGGGTTAGATTGATATATACCATACAAATAAATGCTAAACATAATATCGGGTCTACTAGCAGTAAGGTAAAAAAGTGATCTAATCATACATCGATAAAGCTTTTGATCAACATTCTTATCATTCTCATCATTGTCAAGAGATGTAGTAGTACTCATTGGAGTTCGTTTGCTTGTAGTATTGTCCATTCCAAAGCGTTTGAGTAACTCTTTTGCATATTTGTCTTGGTTGATGAAAGTTCTTTTCTTCAATTGTTTGATTTGAAGTCCAAGAAAGAAGTTGAGTTCACCCATGTGACTCATTTTAAATTCATCTTGTATAGTCTTAGTAAACTCTTGACAAAGATCATTGTTAGTAGATCCAAATATAATATTATCTACATATATTTAAATTAACAATATATCTTTATTTATTTATTTAATAAATAGTGTAGAATCAACCTTCCCAATTTCAAATACGGAAGTTAAAAGAAAGTTTTTTAGTGTATCAAACCAAGAACGAGGTGCTTGTTTAAGACCATACAAAGCTTTCTTAAGTTTGAAAACATGATTGGGAAAACTTTCATGCTCAAATCCGATAGGTTGTTCCACAAAAACTTCTTCTTTAATAAACCCATTCAAAAATGCACTTTTAACATCCATTTAAAATAGTTTAAAATCCTTAAAACATGCAAATGCAAGCAAAATTCTAATAGATTCTAAACAAGCAACCGGTGCATAGGTTTTATTGTAATCAATATATTCTTCTTGATTATAATATTGTGCAACCGATCTGTCTTTGTTTCTAATAACTTGACCAGATTCATACAATTTATTTCGAAATACCTATTTGGTTCCTATAATGGATTTATCTTGAGGTCTAGGCACATGATACGAGTTGCTATATGAGCACCTTTTATCGCGAAATTATCAAAGGTGAGTTAAGAAAAAAAAAACAAGAACACAAGAATAATTCAGTGGTGGCGAAGGAAAATACCTTCTTCAGATTATGAGAATAAAATAACTTATAATTTCTCACAATCTCACTAGAATTGAAGAATAATCTCTCTCAATTCTCCCCATACAATCTAAACTCCATTGATTGTTTTAAAACCCTAAAACAATCCCTTTTATATGTGGAACAATGTGGATGGTAAAGTTGTAAATAACCAAGCCCAATACCCAAAGAAATTCGTGTAGACAGAAACACAAACGAATCAGGAAACCATCAATGAGTTGACTCATGTGTTTGTATGAGTCGACTCATGTGTAGGTGTAAATTTGATTTCCTGAAACTGGGATTTCATTTGTATTTACAAGAATAGCTAATTACAAACTAATGAATCAAAATTATAACAGAAGCGGAGGGAATGCCCTCCTTGTTTAATGTGGGGACTTTGATAGCGATAGGACGCCTCACTTAATTCTTGCATCGAGTCTGCTTCCCTTGGACGATTCGATCGAGGTTACTGTTGAGCTTCAGTATGGAGTAGAATCTCGTGTTAATCGAGTTCGAGTATTCGAGTCCAAATGGTGATCAGAGCTGAGAACTGAGAGCTAACTGTTCAGCCAACTGATTGATTGATCAATTAACTATGAACAGACTCTCAATCTCTAAAGCTCCGATCCCGATCCTCCCTCTTCTCCTCCTCTTTTTTGTGCAGGCAGGAGAGGTTCTTAAATAGGGGAGAGACGGTGTGGCCGTCCCCTGAATCATGGGATGTGACCATGTACTATTGAGAGATACCATGCTTCTCACTTGTACTGTGAGCGACCGCTTGATGGGCTCGAGGCACTGTACCCCTCCCTTCACGTTGTGGGTTATGAGAAGGCCCATCCCTGTACGTGGTGTTACGTTCATCAGGTGTTTTGGTGAGTCTAGCGAATTCCTCATTCGCCGGGCTGGTTGCTTGAATGCTCAGTTGAATCTCAGTCGCTAGGACTAAGTTGACTCATGCTGGCGAGTCGAGAAGGCAGGCAAACTTTAGTCACTTGGGTTGATTTTGATTCGTGCGGACGATTCGGGTACACAGGTGAATTCGGCGACTATGTAGATTAGACTGGTCCCTTGTACTGTAGACGGCTACTTGATGGGCTTGAAGTACTAGGCTCCTTCCCCTTACATTATGGGTAATGGGAAGGCCCATCCCTGTACGTGGTTATTGCAGCCGCCAGGTCCTTTGGCGAGTCTGGTGAGTTTACCGATCGTAGGCAAATTTAGCTCTTGAGTAAGCTTAACTCATGTGGGCGAGTCCAGTGTGCAGGCGAGTTTCTGATCGCTCGGCGGATCGCCAGATGCATAGGTGAATTTGGTGATTGCGTGGTCTTGGCTCGTGCTGGTGAGTCAAGGACACAAGTGAGCCTGAAGTCCAAGTTATGCGGGCGACTTGGGTATGCAGGCGGATTTCTACAAAGATGATTTTTACCGCCTACATCATGTCATATGGGTCGACTCATGATAGTCATGAGTCGACTGGTTAGAAACTATGTCAACACCTGCTGGGCTTCGTGAGTTGACTCATGACAGTCGTGAGTCGACTCATGACACATGGGTCAACTCATACAGTGATGAGTCGACTGGTCTGAGACTTTTGCTAAAACGGCTGAGTTTCATGAGTCGACTTATGACATGCATATGTCGACTGAACCTGATGAGTCGACTCATAACTGTTATGAGTCGACTCACGGGTTAAAATCTGAATGCTTCGATTCTCTGATTCGTCGTCTCGGTCCACGCTTCAACCTACGTTCCACTGTGCTGTTTTACACCTCTATTATCAAGCTACCATTAGAGTCATCTATCCTTAAGCTCCCATGAGGATCGAGTTCCGAAGAGAAGATACACCCGTATCATGGGTCCCTCCTTTAGGAACTTGAAGTCCCGTTCAAGTTAGAACTTCAGCTGAGGAAACTCGTGAGCTCCTCCTTCCTTGTTGAACCACTTAGCCTTGCTGGGAACCTGACCTTGGCATCCAATAAGAAACGACTCCATTATCCCCCGCCTCGTTGTGGTCATCTTCTGCTCTGTAGGCATCGAAAATTGCCGATAGGTCCCCACTCACAGCTCAGTGTTAACGAGCAACGATGAACGTCACTACCCGGTTCACAAAAGTTCCATCGACATTGGTGAGCGCCTGAAGTGAATCGACGGACTACGTGAGCCGACAGAATCTCAGAACAACGGGGATACCGATTGACCGGGAACCCCGCGACCACTACAAAGAGAGCAATACCCTTCAGATCCAATTTGTCCCACTGATAATCCAACCAATGGGATCGACAGAGCTCTTCGTCAGAATTCCAACGCATCCAGAATCACGCAAATCGGAGTTGGGACGAAAAGTCAACGGCGGGACAACGGCGGACGATCTCGGACTGAACCGGGACACCCGGGGTACCTCGGCGAGCTCGAAACACCCGAGGGGTGTCTCAGCCAAGCCAAGACACCCCTAGGGGGTCCTTATCCATTCGTCCCCCCTCCTTGTTTTCCTATAAATAGGCCCCTAGGGCCTCCATTCTCTTGGCCTTGGTTTTGGGAGAGAAATTTCTGATCTTGAGCTTCGCACTTGAGATCTGAAATTTCAGAGAGGAGCGGCGAAGCCCTGCCGGAGTGAGGAGTCGGAGTTTTAGAGAAGAGCGGCGAAGCCCTGCCGGATCGAGGAGTGAGAGTTCTTCATCAACATTTCATTCACCCCCTTTTCTTCTTTTCCTTGGTATTACCCTTCGCAGGTAATACTGAGAAGAGCTAGTGTCTCGTTTTAGCCGAGATATAAGCTTTAAACTTCTAAGATCTCACGCGGATCGACAAAGTTCTGTTTCTATATCCCTTCACGGATAGACGAAACTCTGCCGGATTCTTCCGGAACAGATCTGATTGACCGGTGGTCCACGGATATCAACATCCCCGTCACAGGCTAAAGACCCACGCAAGCGAGACCGCACCAAAACAGGATCTCGTGTTTATTTTCGATAAAGTTGTAACTTTTGTTTTCTTGTACAAGTAGATCTTATAAAAAGATCGACTTTTCATTTGATTTTATTGTAACGCTTGAAGTTGTAACAGATCTCACAAAGCAATGAAAACAGCAACTTTTGACGAAAACAAGCTGGCGACCACAGTGGGAGCCAACGATCTCGCTGCCGAGATCAGAGTGACGCAACCGGCCATCAAGATCCGGGTGAATGAAGAGGTCGAATACGAGTTCGACCAGCAGAAGTTTGAAGAGTACCTCTCTTCCTCCTCCTCCAGATCCGCCTCTCCACATAGGCGCGGGAAGACTCCACCTCCCCGAAGGGCTGGCAGGATCTCTAACTCCTCAATCCAAGATCCCACCGTTGCTGCTGCTACACTTGCACCACACAACGTCCCTGTGTCGTTCAGTGTGGTCAAGGCTGTAGATCAAACCGCCACAAAGGCGATTGATGATGCAACTCCAGCTCCATCAAAGAGGGCTCGCCAAAGACGGCGTCAACGCCTCGCCCAACAACTAGCCAAAGCTGCTGAATCAACGGATGGGATCCACTACAACGAGGATCTAAAATCCAGGTATCGCCGAGAACAACAACGGCAAACAACCCACCTCCCCTCCAAAATAGAAACGAACGAATGGGTTCGTGTGAAGAGGAATCGCTCCACCCTCGAGGAGCGAATCAAGAAGCGTCGAGCCTTGCTTGCGCATGCTCGGCTCCTTCTACACAAGGCGGAGGAGATGCAGAAAGAAGAGGCGGTCAAAAAGCCGTCTACGAACAAATTGGTGTGGTTGCCAAAGTCAAGACCAACACCTCCAACGAAGATGGGTGGAGTTATATCCTGAATCTCTTCAAAACCAGATGTCGTTTCTCCTGTTCCGGCACCTTCAACAGGGCCAGGTATGAACGGGGACCCTTCAAGTTCCAGGGCTCCTTTGAAAGGTCGCCTCGGTCCCTTACCGGAGAACCGAGGAAGAGTACCTATCAAGGAACGACTGGGACCATTGAAAGGTCCCCAAGTTACAAACCAAGCTGGGGGTCAAACCAATCTCCCCAAGAAAATTGATAAAGGGAAAGCCCCTATTACCGACCGCCTTGGATTGCGAGTCGAAGTACAAGAGCCCGTTCAATTTATACACTCACAAAAGCGTAAAATTGAACGGGCCATTTTTGAAAAAGCTAACAAAGTGTTGCACTCCCAAAGGGAAGCACACTCATCTGATGATGAGGGTGTTATACCGGGGAACACATGCCAACACTCTATAGGTTGCTCTAGTTATAAAACTGATGAGTTGTACTATAGAGCTGGGGGTATGGAAAAACCCCGGAAGAAATATGTGCAGGACATGGAGTCTCGCTGCCCGTGCGCCAACATGATCAAGGCAATACTATCGGAATGCTCCTGCGTACAAAACCCAAGAAGAGTCTCGGTGTTCGAGAGAATTTCGAGACCAAGGCAAAGGCGCTTCCGACGAAGAAGAACGGTGATTAAAGATGGAAAATTTCCAAGGTTCACCGTCAATATGACCAGCAAAGGGACACCGGCACGAAATGATCTCGAGTCAATTTTGGAGGCATCTCGACGTCTAGCCCGTCTGCAGTCCGGAGCCATCATACAAGGAACGTATGGTAGGGTTCGAACAAGATCACCGTCGGAAGATGAAGAATCTGATGCTGGCTCGGCAGTTGCATCCGACAATACCGTATCCAGCGAAGGCCAACATTATGAATCGCTTATGATCAGTGCTGAACAGGTATCCAAAATACTTAAAGAAGCCCTGGCCAAGCAAAAGGATAGCTTCAAATTCGAGATGGAAATGGCCATGCAGCGAATGAGGGAGATGCACGACCAACAAATTGCGGCGCTGACAGTCCACCAAGGAGAGCCCGGTCGTCGCAATACTCCAAATCAAGAGGAGAATGAACGGGAAGCGGATAATGTCAATATCCCTCCTATCACCACCGACAATGGGGGTGGTCCCGCGGAAGATAATGCGAAAGAGGACCATGTCACCTCTCCTCGAAGCCACTCGAAGACCGAGATGAGTGAAGACAGGAAGATGAAAGACTTGGAGAGCAAAATCAATGCATTGATGAACGCTCAAGAAGTCAAGAGATCCGGCATCCCCTGTCCCTATCTAAGGGAGTGGGAATCGATCCCATATCCGGCAAAGTTTAATCTGATTAACTTTACGCCGTTTGATGGGAAGGGTTCCCCTACTCAACACTTAATATACTTCAAATCTCATTTAGGAATCATTTCCGGAAATGAGCCTCTGATGGTGCGGTCATTCGTCGGCACTCTTCGTGGAGCTGCCTTCGATTGGTATCGCCGACTCAAGCCCGGGAGCATCAGCAGCTGGGATGACATGGAGGATATGTTCCTGAAAAATTTCTTCGATGACGACATCGAAGTTTCGATTGGCACGCTGTTCGACGAAAAGTAGAAGAACGGTGAGACCGTCGAAAACTTTGTAAAGAGATTCCGTAACAAAGCTATAATTGCAGGGATCCAGTCAGCGAGGATTTTATTCTCGAGACTTGCCACAACAACTTAACGTTGGACATCCTCGAAGCCATGGGAATGGCGCCGCCAAAGACCTGGAAGGATCTGAAGGTGCGGGGAGAACGAGCCGAGTGATTCCTCAAGAGGAAGAAGGCGGAGAGAGGGCAAATACCAAATAATGCCCCGCAACCAAACTTTACCCCCAAGGGTAAAGGGAAGGCACATGCAAATGCTGTGGTCGCGAATCAAGTATTTGAGGTGCAAGCACAGCCGCAACAACCGCAACAGAGGGCGCCTCAACAATCGAGGTGGCAACAACAACCCCAGAGGCAAAAGGCCGCGGAGCCGAGGTTCCCGAAGGTCTACTCATTCAAAGAGGATGAAATTCCCGGTATCTTCAAATACCTCGTCGAGAACAACAAGATCAAGTTGCCTCCGATCTAGGATCAAGAAGATGCTAAGAGGGTTAATGATCCGAAATATTGTGCATTTCACAGAGCGGTGCACCATCCTACCAAGGTATGCTACGCTCTCAAAGATAAAATTCAGGCCCTAATCGATGTAGGGGTTATTACTATGAAGCAACCCAAAGAGAAGAAGGTGGGTGCAAATGCAGTGTCCATTAGCTTCGGGTCTGTTCCCTCGAGCTGGTTCCAACATGAATCAGTAGCAAATGCATCGGTGAAGACGGTGAATGATGATCCTTACAAACAGCGCCAGAAAGGGCTCGTGCCACACACGGCCCCGAACGGCGAGATTCTGTGGGTTCATCCGGACTTGATCACAGATGAACAATGGACCGAGACCTCATCTAAAAAGAAATCAAAAGGCAAAGGGAAATCCTGTTACGGTGCTTCTGCTATTCCGGGAGAGGATGATGAAAGAATTCCAACCTTCCCGCTTTCTGAAGACGAGCAAGAAGCTTTTGCAACCCGAAGTGGGAATGAGTATCATTTCAAGTACCCGGATGCTTCCGAGCAATTGGGCACCAAAACCCCTCCTTCCAAGACATTGGCGGAGTTGGGAATTTCAGCAATTCCCCCAACACCTGCAGTTGCAGAGAAAGTCCAGCAGAAGGAAAAATGGAAAGAGCCTGTACGTCAAGAAGCTCAGAACCCGAGGCAGTCTTGATTCAATCATCCGATTGGGTGAGACAAACCGGGGAATGCAAGCTCTCCGTCCCATTTCGACATCATGGCGCAATTGGCCAACATCCCGGCTAGGATAACCCTATACGAGTTGTTGCGCCTTTCGAAGGACACAAGGAAAGCACTACAAGAAGCCTTGAGTGATTCGGAAGCCTTCTTGACTCGAATCAAACCATCTCCTGAAGAATCGGAGTCTTCAGTTCAACACTGCAATCTTGCGGCGAATCATTTTCCCTGCATCTCTTTCACCAAAGAAGACATGCAGACGAAGAATTCGAGGCATGATCGACCTTTGTACTTCACTGGTCACATTGGCTCCAACATTGTCAACCGGATCCAAGTTGATCCGGGTTCCGCTGTTAGCATCATGCCATTCCGATTGATGCATCATCTCGGAATCCCGACTAGCAAATTAGCTTCCACTGGCACGACGATTTATGGATTCAACACCAGCGGGTCTAGGCCCTTGGGGAAGATTCGAATCAAGTGCCAGATTGGGGATTTGAGGTCGGAAGTCACTTGTTATGTGATTGACGCGGAAACTTCCTATAACTTACTGTTGGGTCGACCTTGGATCCACGGTAACCTTATAGTCCCGTCAACTCTACATCAGTGCCTTAAATATGTAGACACAAACAATGAAGTCAAGACGGTGGTCGCGGATAAGCAACCGTTTAAGGGATTGGAGAATTATTTTACCGATTCCCTTTTATACGGCGCTGAATCCGATACTGAACCATCGGCCCAAGGAACGGACAGCGGAGATGAAGCTGATACCGAACCAGGGTTTGATTATGACGGCGGTTTTGTTTTAAATGACATTGTACCCGTTGTAATCAATCTTGACGATGATGAATCATCGGAAAATAGTTGTAATTGGCAACTTGCCGAGGAACTATCAATAAACGATGATTTAGAGTACTCGATGTGTCTTGATGATGTCACTAACGGGCTTTATGATAACCCTGATTTGTATATGCCTCTTCAGTCATTTTGCATGACGAAAAAGCAGGTACACGACCCGTGCGGAACGACGCTTGTCATCCCCGCAGGGATTGGGGGTGGAAAGGAGGTCGTCTACGTCAAAGGAAGGACATCTCCGATACCCGACCACTTCTTGGAAGAAGAAGACGGCGATGATAAACCGGCCCGTCATCTATCCAGATATGATGCGAAAGCGCGCAACATGATGGAAAAGTAGGGATATGACTTCAAGCTCGGAGAGGGTCTTTTCTTTGGTCGAGGTCCTCGAGTTCCACCTCGGATGGCCTATGTACCAAAAGGAAAACCCGATAATTATTATCGCCACAAAAGAGGTTTAGGCTATGTCTCATCGGATGACGAGTGCGGCTGGCAAATCATCGACCAAATTGCTAACAAGACTAGAAAAGGATATTCTTCCGACCCCTCGGATTGGGATTCCGACGCTAGTCTTGGAGAGATGTTTAAGAAGCTAATGTCGAACATGACTACGGTTGATCCAGCAACAATAGAAGAAGATGATGAGATGCCGACATGGGAAGACCCGTGGGTTCATCACTTAAGCATGCAGTACGGTGATAGGCTCGAGCAAAGAGAGCCTCCTACCGAAGACCAAGTCGTCCAGGTGAATATGGGAAGCGAGGAGAATCCGAAGCCAATATTCATCAGCGACAGCCTCCTACCCGAGGAGAAAGAAGAATTGATTTCTCTTATCCAGGAGTACATCGATGTGTTCGCCTAGAATTATGAAGACATGCCAGGGCTCGATCCAAACATAGCAGTGCATCGTCTCAACATTAAGCCGGATGTCAAACCAGTCAAACAACAACAAAGACGGTTTCGTCCACAAATGATGGAAGCGATTGAAGCTGAGGTTAAAAAGCTTGTCGACTCAGGATTCATTCGGGAGGAGCAACATCCAGAATGGCTTGCTAATATTGTCCCGGTCCTTAAGAAGAACGGGAAGATCAGGATATGCATCGACTTCAGGGATCTCAATGCTGCTTGCCCAAAAGATGATTTTCCTCTTCCCATCACGGATGTTATCATCGACAACACGTACGGGTTCGAGAGGATGTCTTTCATGGATGGTTTCTCTGGTTACAACCAGATAAAGATGCATCCAGATGATGAAAAGCATACTGCATTTAGAACACCCCTTGGCGTTTTCTGCTACACAGTTATGCCCTTCGGGTTGAAGAATGTAGGTGCTACATATCAGCGAGCCATGTCAAAGATCTTTCAGGAGCATCTCCGAAAGACTGTCGAATGCTACGTGGATGATTTGGTCGTGAAAAGTCGTGATAAGAATGATCACATTAAAGACTTGAAGACCATGTTCGACTTGATACAGGCCCATCAATTGAAGATGAATCCCACCAAATCTTTCCTCGGAATGTCGAGTGGTAAATTCCTGGGGTTCGTCGTCACCACCAAAGGTATTCATATTGATCCGGATAAGGTAAAAGCGATTAATGAATTACAACCGCCAAGAAACCTCAAGGAGCTCAGAGGACTACAAGGGCGATTGGCTTATATCCGTCGGTTTATCTCGAACCTTTCGAGGAAATGCCAACCATTCTCCAGGCTCACAAAGAAGGGCGTGTCATTCGTATGGGACGATGCTTGTCAAAAGGCGTTCGAGAGTATTAAAGAATATCTCTCAAAACCTCCCATACTCGTTGCACCGAAATCAGGCAAACCGTTCTTGATTTATGTCAAGGCGACGAGCCATTCATTAAGTGCATTGCTTGCACAAGATGACGATAACGGTCACGAGCAGGCGGTGTATTACTTAAGCCGAACCATGGTGGGCGCGGAATCTCGATATCCCATGATTGAGAGAGAATGCCTCGCTTTAGTGTTCGCCATCCAGAAGATGCGGCATTACTTGGTTGGACAGACCATCTATGTCATCTCCAAAGTTAACCCGGTCCGGGTGTTCATGACTCAGCCAGCTTCTATGAGTTGGCGGTTAGCAAAATGGGCCTTACTCTTGTCCCAATATGATCTGCACTTCAAACAGAAGAAGTCAGTAAAAGGGCAGGCCATCTGTGATCTCTTGGCAGCTAATCCAACTACGGACACCGCCGAGATATATGACGACCTACCCGATGAAACCCACGAAGTCAACGCAACTTCACACCAACAAGTGTGGCGTTTGTACTTCGATGGCGCTTCCCGAGCGACTCTTGTCACAAGTACTCCTGGATGTTCTAAGGTCACCTCCGGAGTTAGAGTTGTGTTGGTCTCTCCAGGGAAACATGTGATGCCTCAAGCCTACTCGTTAACCGAGCCATGCTCGAATAACGTAGTGGAGTATAACGCACTGATTATAGGACTCAATTTCGCTAAGGAGCTGGGGGTTGAGTATCTCGAAGCTTTCGGCGATTCTCAACTGATAGTTAAACAAGTCCAAGGGGAATACGAAGTCCGAAGTCAGGATTTAATCCCCTATCACAAGATGGCGGTGGAACTAGCGGAATCGTTTGAAGGATTCTTCATCGAGCACGTTCCGCGGTTACAGAACACCTACGCAGATGTGTTAGCAGCTTTAGCTGTATCTCTGGCACAGCCTCCCGGAACAGAGCAGTTTGTTACGGTAAGAACTCACCAACTCCTGGTGCCACTCTGCGATGAAGAGGACAAAGAGGAGGAAGTTTAGGAGGTGCACGCCACTCAGGCTGAATTCGAACCCCGAGATTGGCGCTTCCCCATCATCGACTACGTCCTGCATGGAATCTTGCTAGAAGACGTGAAGGAGAGAGAGTCAATCAGACGAAGAGCGCCAAGATTCTACTATAATACGGAGAATCGAACACTATACCGCAGGGGGTACGATGGGTTGCTAGCACGTTGCTTATCAACCAAAGAAGCTGAAGAAGTCCTTAGAGAGGCGCATGAAGGGGAGTGCGGTGCACACCAACCTGGCCCCAAGCTTTATGATCGCATCAGAAGAATGGGATATTTCTGGCCTCACATGTTGAGTGAAGCAATCACGTACGCCCGGAAATGTCACGCATATCAGGTACACGCAAATTATATGCATCAACCTCCGGAGCATCTACATCCTTCGGTGACGTCGTGGCCATTTGAAACTTGGGGAATGGACATTGTTGGTCCTATAAATCCCCCGTCAGTCAAAGGTGACCGATTCATCCTGGCAATTACCGATTACTTCTCCAAATGGGCTGAAGCAGTTCCACTCAGAGAGGTTAAAACGAGCAACGTCATTGCATTCATCAAGCACCATATCATTTACAGACATGGTGTGCCAAGACGAATCATACATGACAACGATCCTCAATTTATCAGCAACGCCTTCATAAGGTTCTGCGAGAAATTCAAAATTCAGGATATCTCGTCAACAGCTTACAATTCCATAGCAAATGGATTAGCTGAAGCTTTCAACAAGACTATCATAAAGCTCTTGTCAAAACTCGTAAAGAGTAACAAACGGGATTGGGACGACAAGCTCGGCGCGGCTCTATGGGCTTATCGTACTACGGTGCGTACCCCGACCGGCGCAACCCCATACTCATTGGTGTACGGATGTGAAGCCGTTCTCCCTTTGGAAGTCCAAATTCCGTCTCTTCGGATCGCTCTTGCAACCCAGATGACGACCGAAGAACAACATCAGAAACGCCTCGAAGAACTCGAGATGCTCGATGAAAAGCGCCTGGAAGCTCAACAGCATATTGAGTTTTATCAAGCCAGAATTTCTCGAGCCTTCGACAAAAAGGTTCGACAAAGGAGTTTTAAGGAAGGGGATTTGGTCTTGACTGAAAGACATCCTATGGTTCTTAACTCCAAGAAGAAAGGCAAATTTGAACCCAAATGGGAAGGACCGTTCGTAGTAGAAACAGTTTACTCGAACGGCGCCTATCGCCTAGTCACCAAAGATGGTGACCGGCTCATGATGCCAATAAATGGCAAATTCCTGAAAAGATACTATCCTTAGTATCCTCAGAAAATTTTGATGTACCGGGAAGTTCCCGGAAGAATACCGCATTGGGGTATTCTTAGGGATAACCCGATCGCCGTGCCAATAAATGGCAAATTCCTGAAAAGATACTATCCTTAGTATCCTCAGAAAATTTTAATGTACCGGGAAGTTCCCGGAAGAATACCGCATTGGGGTATTCTTAGGGATAACCCGGTCGCTGTAAGAGAGATGAACAAGAAATCCACGTTCGAATCCCGAACATTCTTGTTTGTCAGACTCTAACTCTCACAAGCACTCTTTTGCTGAGATAAGATCTAATCATTCGATGGATTAATCTTCCCTCACAAAACTTTCAGTGGTGTTTGACGACTCATAGTCTCCACCACACAATTCCCACTTGGTCAAACCTTACTACAGTTAGGACCAAAGCCAAATTCCCCTCTCGATTCGTCCAATGAACGAGAGGTCCACAAATCGAGCGATCAAACCTTCCTACGGTTAGGATCGTCTCAAATCTCCCATTTGGTCAAACCTTACTACAGTTAGGGCCACAACCAAAATCTCCTCTCGATTCCTTCAATGAACGAGAGGTCCACTTTCAAATCAGATAACCAAACCTTACGACAGTTAGGGTTATCCGAATCTTTTCGATTCTCGGTAAAGGCAAGTCAAACCCGTTGAAGGCTCGGGGTTTGCCAAAAATCCCAAAGTCAGTGCCTAACACGTATTGCCGGTTTAAATCTTTCGCCGATCGAAAAAAGATACCAGGGTCTAAACCTGGGGAATTTTATCCCGAATCCTAAGTAGGGATAAGTCATCACCTAACACGCGTTGCCGGTTTAAATCTTTTGCCGATCGAAAAAAAGATACCAGGGTCTAAACCTGGGGAATTTTATCCCGAATCCTGAGAAGGGATAAGTCATCGCCTAATACGCGGTGCGGGGTGCCCTCTTCCCTATAAAAATGGTGAAGTCTGTGTATTCAAAGTCAGAGCATTGAGGGATGGGGGTGTACCAAAAAGAAGCAAATGCGGAGTCTCTAGTAATAGATCAAGCCAAAAGCATACAACAACAAGTTCGTTAGCCCGAAGGCAACTGACGGTTAAGAACCTGAGACTCTAAACTAG
>BQKN01033485.1:0-10272 GCA_022839385.1 Asparagus kiusianus
AACAATTGAGTGTGAGCTTTCATTGTGTTCTCATCCATATTAGAGAACAATCATTTATTGTAATTGTGCTTATTGTGAGATTCACTTTGTAATACACTTATATACCGAGAGAAGTGTGTGACGAGAGGGTGTAGAGTGGGATTACAAGAGTGTGTTAGTTGTAGAGTTTTCGGTAAACTAAAAAACCGTATTGTGTGATGTAAACGTTATTCGGGTAAACATAGAAAACCCGGTTGTGATAGTGGAGTTCTTCTCGAGGTAAGGAACGGAGACGTAGGTTGTGGGGACCGAACTCTGTAATCATATCGTTTGTTTGTGATTGCATTGGCGCACTTATTTTTATGTTCATATCTTATATCGTCTTTGTATATTGCTTGTTGATTATATTGCCCACTATCTAGTTTAGATTGTTTACCCTTGTGATAATTATATATCCTTGCATATATCCCATAGTATATCTCATTGCTAGGATATTTACCTTTGTTCATATTGCTTATTCTTGCTTGTACCATATTGTATATCTCTCTTGTAAGAATAATTTGTTATTTAGTTTTAATTAGCATAAAATCAGATTAGATTAGCATAAGACCCTAATTACCCCCCTCTAGGGTCTAACAATTGGTATCAGAGCTTGGTGCTCTTTGATTTAAGGACTAATCACCTTGAGTTAAAAATCCAAGTTATCTTTTTGTGCTAATCTAGTTATGATTGCATTTATCTTTCTTGCATATATTCACACATATATCATGAATATTGGTGCATTTCGTTTAGGCTATGAATCAAATGTTGCTCCTAAATTCATTAATTTTTTCTATGCACAATGGGCTTCTAGATTTAAACTATTTGTGCAATTTAAAAATATTGATTTATGGCGAGTTATTGATAATGCTTATATTGTGCCCACTTTAGAAAAATCCAAGTGGAGTAAAAATGATAAAAGATTATTTATAATGAATAAGATTTCGTTAGAATATTTGCTAAATGCTTTTGATTCATCTATGTCTAACAAATTTGTTTATTTTGATAGTGCTTACACTTTATGAAAATTTATTGAAGCATATCAAGGAGACTTGGAGAAGATTCGACGCGTTTTGGCGGAATCGACTGTAGGCAGTAAAAATTGCCTAAGAGGATTGACGACTCATTGCAGACTCAATGGTGGTCTATGACATAGTTGCGGACACGAGTCCAGTTGACTGACAAACTCATTCAGTCAACATCCCCCTGGCTCCCTATCGCAGGTCAGGGCCTACTGGGATCATCTCTCGCATAGGCTAAGGGGAGGCATGTGGAGCAAGGAACCATCCTCAGGACACATCCCATCAAAGTGTTTGACATGTCCCTACCATGTCAACACTAATTCTAGCCTATTCTAGGCTTCCTCGAGCCCAACAAAAGGGGGGCTGGCATTTAAACTCTCCTAACCAAGCCTAGAGCTTGCCTGGTGAAGCCAAGCCCGCCTAATAAGGCCAAACTCACCTCGGTTCCAGATCCCGCCAGGCCCTTGAGCTCGCCCGACTTCTTGAGTCCGCCTAACGACGTCTCGATTCTAGAGCCCGCCTGGCGATCAAAGTTCGGCCACCCCCCAGCTCGCCTGAACCTTAATTCCAGAGGAAGGCCATTAAGCTCGCCCGTCAAGACACTTGGGACATAGGAATAGTCACATCATGGTCATATCCTACAAATTGAGGGACCAACCATACCCTATGTACAAGCATCAATGCCTACAAGTTTAGGCGGCCGGCGGCCCCCCAGTGGTCACGTCCCACAAGAGCTCGCCTGAAAGCCTTTGAGCTCGCCCGCCTGGCCACTTGCTTATGAGAGTAAGCCCACCTACTCACACTTAGGCCATAATCAGGCATGGCCCTCTCTTCAGTGGTCACATCCCACGCCTAGTCATGGAGCTTGCCTACAAATGCTCTCGCCTAATCTTTTGCTTGTGAGAGTAGGCCCGCCTACTCACATTTAGGCCATAATCAAGCATGGCCCCCGCCTCACAGTGGTCAAATCCCACGAATTAAGGAAAGGCCCATGCCTTGCTTGGCTTATAAGAAGGCCCCTTTGGCCAACGTTAAAAAAGGGTTCGGCATCAGTTGTTCGGCATTGGTTGGTCAGGAGAAGTTGGAGGTTTGTTGGCTAATTGAGAGATTATCTTTCCAGACATCTCGATATTGATATCCTAGCTCCTGAACTCGATCACAACCGAAGCTTTTACAGACACTGAAGCTTCAAACCGTAACGTCGATCATATCGTCCAAGGGAAGCAAGCTCGACGCAAGCATTCGAGGGAGGCATCCTACCGCTACCGAAAGAACCCGCATTAAACAAGAAGGGCCGACCCTTCGCTTCTGTTGTATTCTTTCTGTATTTCTTAAAAGGATTTGTAATAACACATTCAAATAAATACAAATCTCACATTGAGAACCCAGGAATTTTACTCCAAACAGAAGATGGCGACTCTGCTGGGGAATACCGTTTCGTCAACCGAGATGGTGGTGGCACAATATGACGATATTACGAAAAGGACGACCATAGAGTCCCTTATTATCGAGTTTGACCAGGCTAAATACGAGGATTACCTGTCTTCTTCCTCCTCCGGCAACAAGGCTACCCGTCGATACCGGAGAGTCGCGCGCACGGCCCACCCTCGGGAGGCGAAGACCGCCATACCCGAAGACTTTGCCCGAACCACAACAGGGGGTTCCACCTCCATCAAGCCAACCAAGACCAGATCAAAGGCCGAACAACCGAACCAAGGGGCTGCTCACTGGGTGGCCAAGTCATCCACGCAATCCCTCGACGCTAACATCAGCGTCCCCACTTCCAAGAGAGCCAAGCAGCGACGACGACAAGCTCTCACTCGCCAAGAGGTGCAGGTACCTACCTCTTATGACGGCCTGGATTATTATTCAGGCCCGAAAAAATTCAAACAGGGACATAAGATCCCTAGCTTTGACGAACTTGGCCAAACAGGCAGAGCGCCCAAGTCAGGCGACCTCCACAACTCAACCATTCAGCCCTCCATCCAGGCAGGCTAGAGAAATCAGGCGGGGTGCCCAAGTCAGGCGACCCCCATCCAGGCGGGCTAGAGAAATCAGGCGGGGTGCCCAAGTCAGGCGACCTCCACCTAGGCGGGCCAAACAAATCAGGCGGGGCGCCCAAGTCAGGCGACCCCCCGTCCAATTTAGGCAGGCCCCACCTCTCCAGAAGGCATCGCCACTTAGGTGGTGAACACTACAATCAAGGCGAGCTTCAACCCGCCAGGAGAGGCCGAACTCACGTGCTGGGCAAGCTTCAACCCGCTAACAACATCAACCTCGCATGCGCCCCTCGCCCAGAGAACCAAGCAAGTCGAGCTCGCCACCAAGTGGCTGGAGCTCGCGCACACTCCCGAGCCCACCTGACAAGGCAGGGTCGCTCTGATCCAGCACTCGAGGGGTTACCTGAGTGTCTTCATGCTAGCTCTTCTGAGCCCTCGACATCCAATTGCACACCTAGCCTCACGGACGCCGGGGGTCGCCACCTTCAGCCAGGAGGAGACCTTCGGGAGCACCTGACTCGCAAGTGCGCTCTCCGTGAAGCTAGCTCTCAGTGCTATTGTGAGAACCTCATTAAGACAGTGCTTGCCGGGTGCCGATGTGTCGATGTGCAGAAGCCATCTATCTTTCAGAGGCTCTCTCTGCAAACAGAGCTGCCTCGCAGGAGACGACGTCGCCAGAAGAAACAAGCCGTAGATGACCTTGAACTGCCAGCAGCCTCGGCCAACATGATGGGGAAGAGTAAAGCCAAATACTCCGACTCTTCCGATCCGGAGTTCTCCTCTGGTTTCAGTTGCATTCCTATCGAGCCTGAGGGCGTGTACCAACGCACCCGAAGCCGGACTGGGGTAGCCATCCCTTTTGACTACTCTCACATGTCACCTATTTATGATCATGATGACGAAACTTGCTCAGCTGAGGCGACATCCCAGACTTCTAGTTCAGCCTATGGCAAGCACACTAAGGTGAACATGGCGGAAACACCAGAGGACGCTACCAGGAGGCTCGAAGAGCAAATGGCCAGACAACAAGCGGCCATCGACTCCATGAAAGAGATGATGGAACAAATGTTGCTCAAAAAGAAGTCTCCTCGAAATCGACGAAGAGCCCAGAGGAATAATAGACGGGTGCTCACCTCCCCACACGTCACTGAAGAGGAGGATAATCAGGGGTCTTGTTCAGACTATTCCCACAAATCTTCAGGAGGAGAGTCACATGCTGGCAGCACCCCTTAAGACATGAGGTTCGATGAGTTCCAGAGCCAACTCAACGCCCTGAAGCTCCAAAGGAATGCGAACGAGCTAGGGGTGGTTAGACCATACCCAATTGAATGGGACACGGTCCCCTACCCGGCGAAGTTCAAACCGATGAGTTTGGTCCAGTTTGATGGCAAGGGATCCCCCTCGCAGCACATATACTATTTCCTATCCCAAACAGGATTTCTCACCGGGAATGATGCAATTCTCACCCGGCTATTCATCGGCACCTTGAGGGGGGTGGCCTTTGAGTGGTTTCGCAAGCTGGAGCCAGGGTCCATCAATTCATGGGCCGATGTGGAAAAGCTCTTCCTAGCCCGTTTCTTCGATGACGACACAGAGGTGTCAATGGCTACTCTGATTGCCAAAAAGCAAAAGAAGACGGAGTCGGTTAATGACTTCGTTAAGAGATTCAGGAATCGGTCACTCCAGTGCCGGGACCAGGTCTCTCAAGGTACATTGATCGAAATGTGTCGCAACAATCTCTCGCTCAACATATTGTCCAAGATCGGCGCAGTGGAAACCCGAACTTGGAAGGAGCTTGTTCGCCAGGGCGAGCAGATGGAAAACATGATCAAAAGGTTAGAAGCTGAAGAACCTCAACCCAAAAAGGGATCTTCTGAACCAACCTCATCCAGGAATCACCCTCGATCGAAGGGAAAGGAGATCATGGCCGTCGAGTCCACTCCGGCTCCATCCCCTAAGTCGACTTAGAAACAAAAAGCCAAGCCTTTCGAACAGCGTCCTCCAAAGCAATATGACTTCAAAGAAGATCAAGTCGTGGCCACCTTCGAGACTCTCCTCCAGAGCAACCGGATCAAGCTACCAGAGATCACGAGGCCTGAGGACCTATACAAAGCAAGCGACCCAAACTTCTGTGCGTACCACAGGTTTCTGGGTCATCCTACCTACAAGTGCTACATCCTCAAGGACAAACTCCAGCTTCTTTACGATGCAGGGGTCCTAAAGAAGGATACGGCGCAGAAGAAAGTGACTTCAAATATGATCACTCTCAAGTTTAGGACAGATCTCCCCGAGGTGCGCACTCCAGCAGGAGTAGTGCCCATTCCCAAAGTAGTGTTGAAGATTACCAATACCGACCCTCACAATCAGCGAGAGAGAGGCTTGGTTCCACAAACTTTGTCGTCGGGACAAGTGATGTGGGTCCATCCCGATCTCCTCGAAGACGAGCAGTGGACTTCTGAGCCATCGAGGAAGCCAAAAGGAAAAGCTAGGCCCTGTAATGTCATCTCCGCAATTCTTAAGGATGACAACATGAAGGTCGCGACCCTCACAGATTCAGACAATGAGGTGGACGCCATGGCTACCAGAGCCGGGAGAGACTTTGCTAGGAATTACTCTCAGGCTACGAAAAATTCGGCAAGGCCCTCGGCAGAATCATCACCGGCGATCCAGCCAAATTCTGACCAGCGAGGTCGAGCAATCAACCTTTTTGATTCGATCTGCTCACACAGCCGAAGAACATCCCAGCTAGGCTCACCATGTATGAACTTTTGCGGTTGTCCAAATCGACCCGAGAAGCTCTTCGAGAAGCTCTGGCCGACCCAGAAGTCTTTACCACATACTTTGCAACTCCTCTAGAAGAAGGAGAAGGATCAGGATATCCGCAATGCTGCTAGACATCCAGACAATAGATCCCCTGCATCACTTTCACTCAGGAATACATGCTCATCAAGAGCACGTCTCACGACCGGCCCTTGTACTTCACAGGATACGTCGGCATTGAGCATTGTGCCTTTAAGCCTCATCAAACACTTGGGGGTACCTCAGAAGCGGTTGTCCACCACGACTACCACCATTTTTGGCTTCAACGCCAACGGGACCCGGCCGCTCGGGAAGATTCGCCTCAAATGCCAGTTGGGCGACATGAAAACAGAGGTGACCTGCTATGTCATCAATGCAGAACCCTCTTACAACATGTTGTTGGGTCGTCCATGGATCCACACCAACCGGATTGTCTCGTCCACACTACACCAATGTCTAAAGTATGTGGACGATCGTAACCAGGTCTAGATGGTGTTTGCTGATAGGCAGCCCTTCAAGGGGGTCGAGAACTACTTCACCGATTCCTTACTCTACCAGGACTCTAAATCAGATGATGAGCCCCTGTTCGAGGACCCTGGTAGTGGTAACGAAGCCGATAGTGAACCCGAGAGGTATGGGGGCCTGGTCTTGAATGACATCGAACCCATTATAATCGGCTACAAAGGCCTTGCTGTAACTAACGCTGATAAGGCGGCCAGACTTATCCTGAATGAAGATCTCGAATTTGCTTATTTTTCGTCTAGTTCAGAGTCTAGTCATGACGAGTTCAGCAGCCTGATCTCAAGGCTGTCTAATAGCTCCTCCCTACACTTGCCTGTGTATTCGTCATTTGTCATGAACAGACAAGTGATCGAGTCCTCGCAAGCTGTCTTTATCATACCTGCCTGAAATGTTTGTCAGCAAGAGATCATCTTTGGAAGGATAGAACAGTCCATGCACACACTATGGGATGAATCAGAGGACGACGAACCTGCTCCCCAATTCTCTGGCTACAGCCAAGTCGCAAAGCGCATGATGGAGGAGATGGGTTATGACTTCGCCCGCAAAGAAGGCTTGAACTATGGCAAAGGCCGGAAGACACCAATTCGGCCCACATATGTCCCCGAGGGAAAGCCTGACAATTACTACGGTAAAACTCAAAGGGGGTTGGGTTACGAATCCTCTTCCTCAGGATTATACTTGGACTTCGATAAGATATCAAACGACACCCATTCGGGTGACCAATCATCGACGTCTTCAACTTGGGACTCGGATGTCAGCATTGGAGATCTGTTCAAAGACCTCACAGTCAACATGGCCATAATTGATCCTGCCGAAATGAAAGAGGACGAGCAGATCCCACTTTACGATGAAGCTTGGGATCATCATGTCAACGCCCAGTGGAGTGGTCGGTTTGAACAACGTGAACCACCCACAGAGGATGAGATACTTCAGGTTAATATAGGAGATGATGCCAACCCCAAACCCATATTCATCAGCAATGACTTACCTCCCCAGGAGAAGGAGGATCTCGTATCCCTCATACGAGAATACATTGACGTCTTCGCATGGAATTACGAGGACATGCCTGGCCTTGACCCTCAGATTGCCACGCATCGCCTCAACATCAATCCTGACACCAAACCTGTCAAGCAACAACAGAGGCGATTTTTTCCACAGATCATGGAAGCAATCGAAACTGAAGTGAAAAAGCTGATCGAATCAGGCTTCATCAGAGAGGAGCAGCACCCCGATTGGGTGGCTAATATTGTTCCGGTCCTGAAGAAGAACGGAAAGGTCCATATCTGCATCGACTTTAGAGATCTCAACACCGCTTGTCCCAAGGATGAATTCCCTTTGCCTATCACGGACGTCATTATAGACAATACATGCGGGTTTGAAAGGATGTCCTTCATGGATGGGTTCTCAGGGTACAATCAAATCAAGATGCACCCTGAGGATGAGAAGCACACTTCATTCAGAACTCCAATGGGGGTATATTGTTACACAATTATGCCCTTCGGACTCAAGAACGCTGGCACAACTTATCAACGCGCCATGACCACAATTTTTTGAAAACATCTACGAAAGACAGTCGAATGCTACGTGGATGACCACAATTTTTTGATGAGAGGTTTGTGTTTATATAACCCTCCGGGTTTATTGGGTGTTTATTCTCAAATCATGTTTACTGGGTACCAAAAGTCCTTATATGGGTTGTTACAAGCTTAAGAGCTTAATAAATTGTTGCCTCTCTTGCATTTTGTCAAAAATCTTGTTTTGATTTGTTTCTTTGAATTCATTATACTTCACTTATATGATGATATTTATGTGTTTGTGCTTATGGATCATCTATGTGTGCCTTATAATGCATTCTATATGTGGTTTGATCAAGTTCTACAAAGAAAGTTCTATTTATTGATCAAACATAGTTTTTGAATATAAACTTTGATTTATGATTTCTTTTGGTTGATTTGTTTTTATTTGAAAACTTTTTGCATGATTCTCATGTTCCTCTTCTTTTGTTTTCATAAATCTGTTCTTTTATATGGATTTTATATTTTCTTTGTGTTAATGAGATACTATTTTTATTTTGACATATTTATATGTGTTCTCATTATCTTTTTGTATATGAGTTGTGTTTAGCATGTTTCTTGCTTGCTCACATATGTATGCCTTAGCATTTATTGCATATATTCATTAAGGTATTTTGATAGGGGGATCAATCCTTATATCTTTCTATATATAATACTCACCCATGTATATTGATAGGGGGAGCTTTCGCTCTCTTTATCCCTTTATCCCCTTTTTGATGTTGTCAAAGGGGGAGAAATATTGTGAGTATATTATTTCTTGTTTATATCCATGTGAATTATAATTTATATATTCATTTCCTTTCATGCATATATCCTTTTTGTAATTGTTTGTCATCATCAAAAGGGAGGAGATTGTTGGCCTTCTTGTTTTGATGATGTTTAACATATAATTTATTCTTAATGTTGTTTGTCTAGTATTTGTGTTTTCGTATTTATTCTAGACAAACAATGAGTTGGAGGATGGATGGAATTGTGCATTCACGATCATATCCAATGGAGGTTGGCGGAATTGTGGAGTAAAGCCATACAATTCAAGTTGAAGATTCAAGTTCTAGTTTCATCCGCAAGTGTACCAAGATAGAGCTTCATTGAAGATCACAAGCTTGGGTAATTTAGTTTAGGAATTTATATTATGTGTGTTAGTACATTAAGTTCAATATAATATACACACACACATTTATTGGTTTCCATGTATATATATAGTAATATATATACATATATGTTTTGGTTTGATAGTTTTCAAGTTTTACTATGAAACAATTAAATATAATTAGAAAACATATTTTTGTCTCATACTTACATGCATATATATGATTTCATCAATATCTATTTTATTCAGTTCAATGAAATCATGTTTAGTGCATTATATGTGTATTTTTATAAAATACTATATTCATTGTTTATAGACTTCATAACAATAGTTTACATCTTTTTTCAAGTCTATAAAATTATTTTGTATTGTTTCAAAACATGGTTAAGCTAAAATGTCAAAACTCATATGTTCACATTTTCATGTTTTGGACTATTTTGTAAAATGATGATATTTTTTATTTGGGAGGTCCTTTTTGAAAACCAGTTTTCGTAGCATGTGTATTATCATGTCTAAAATCATTCCCTAAAGTTTTATATTTTTTAAAATTTATTTGATATTTTTAAACAGTGTTTTCAAATCAGAAAATCAACTTTCAAACCTGTTTTCTCATATGTCAGTTTACGGTCGACCACCACGGTCGACCGCGCCTTTGTTTTTCCCTACGGAGCCATCAGCAACTTTCGCGGTCGACTGCCACGGTCAACCGTTAGCTCGAAAATTCCCACGGTCGACCGCCAAAGTTTTTAAAATTTTTTCAAGTTTTGAAAGTGGCTCGCCGTCAACCGCGAGATTTTCATGGTCGATCGCCATTCACGCCAATGGCTATATTTGTACATAATCTATTTTTCGATCCTGTGGGCTTTTTGGTCTTTTGTTTGGAGTTTTTGGCTGAGGTTTTGGAAGGCTATAAGTACCCCATTAATCTCAGTTCTCTTTGCAATCAAAGAAGTTTTTAAACAAGAGTTTAGCAAGGGTTTAAGTTTGTTTAGTGTTTGTTTAAAAGGGTTTTTGTTTGGGAAATAGTTTTACACAAGTGGAGGAGATCATCTACATTGATTGAGCTTCATCTTAATCCATCTCTCCATCTTGTTTTTCAGAGAAGCATTTCTAAACTCTTATCTAGCTTTACATTTGCATATTTATTTGATTATCATTCTTTAAAGCTAGTTTTTATATTGAGTTTAGTTGATTTGATTTCACTCAATTGTTTACATACACCCACTTGAGCTTATTGTATTTGCATA
>BQKN01033496.1:0-11341 GCA_022839385.1 Asparagus kiusianus
CGACGCTATCAATCGAAGGAAGCACTCCATCGCTACCAAGAAGAACCTAGTTTTAAACAAAGGGGAAGAACCAATTTTGTTCTCCTCTCTTTTGTAATCAAGTTGTAATCGAGATGAAAGGAATCAATTCAAATTTTCTTTTATCTTCCTTATTGCAATTTTCCAACAAACAAAAGATGGCGACTCCGCTGGGGACAAGCTTTTCCGATGATTAAGTGGTGGCGCGGTCCGACGTCCACCTCATGGGAACGACAGTAGAAACTCTCATCGTGGAGTTTGATCAAGCAAAATATGAGGAAACATTATCCTCCGGATCGCTTAGCCCCAAGGCTAAGCACGATGTACGCAAGACCTCCAAGAAGGTCAATTCTGTTGTCGAAGTGCCGAAGAAAGTCCTCTCCTTCGGCCAGGAACTCAAGTTGGCTCTGCAGGCGGAAAATCCCACCTCCGTGTCAGCCCAACGTGCTTCGGGCCACAAACGGCCTTTGGAAGAGACGAGTCCTGTGAACGTCGATGACGTTGCTGCTAAGGCTTTGAGACAAGCCAAAAAGAACGCTGCTCGCCGACGGAGAAGATCCATACGACGAGCACACTTACGAGAAAGCCGATTGTTAACCCAACGCGAACATCGCGTTACTGAAAATCCAACCGAGCCTAGCGTTCCCAAAGAAGAACGCTCACTGCGTGGCAATGAGCCCAACTACGAACCTAGGCTGATACAGCTCAAACGCGACCCTGAGTGGCACGTCGTTCAAACAAAACGCAGCCCTCAGAACGAAGCTGTCAAAACTAAACGCACCCCTCAGGGGCGCGTTCCAATTGAACATGGCTCTCAGGAGTCTGTTTCACAAACTAAACACACCCCTCAGGGGCGCGTTCTAATTGAACATGGCTCTCAGGAGTCTGTTTCACAAACTAAACGCACCCCTCAGGGGCGCGTTCCAATTGAACATGGCTCTCAGGAGTCTGTTTCACAAATTAAACGCGACCCCCAGGTGCGCGTTCAAACCAAGCGTAACTCTCAGGAGTCCGTTTCACCAACCAAACGCGACCCTCAGGGGCGCGTTCAACCAAAACTCGACCCTCAGAGGTCAAGTTCTTCATTTAAACGCAGGCCCCGGCCTAGTGTTTACAAATCTCAACGCGACCCTCGCGTTATGTCTCAAGAACGCGATCTTCAAGGGGTCCGTCAGGTTCAAAAAGGTCAGCGTGGCTTTAAAATTCACGTTCGACAAGAACCAACCTCACCTACCCAAGGGCAGGGGGTTCCATCTCCACCTCCTAGCCCGGGGAACGTTTCCTCCCAGATTCCTGACTTACGGGAATTATTGTCAAGAGGAAAATCAACAACACAAGCAGCTCACTCGTGTCAATGTGAGAGGCTCATCTCGGCAGTCCTGTCAGAATGCCCTTGTTGTGCATCCGCACCTCGGCAGTCAGTATTCGATAGGTTGACAAATGTTGTTAGGCCAGCTAAACGACAACGCCGCAACAGAAAGAAGACAACTGAAGCGGAATACCCTCAGGTTACTATCAACATGATCGGCCGAGGGAAGGCCTCGCATACTGATTCTGACGAGTCACAAGAGAGTCATCCGCCAACTGTCCGAGAAATTTGTGACCAATTCGAAGGAGTATATCAGAATACTCGGACTCGGACGGGAACTATTCGCCCGGTTAACTATCAAAAATTAGCCAAGGGCATTACGACAAGTGAGGAGCATTCGGCAATAGCCGAATCTCAATCTTCAAGCTCTGTTGGAGCACGCGAGGTTTCCGCTTACACAACAGGGAACCACGAAGACATAGCCAAAAGAGTGGACGAACATAGTGTCATACTCCAGACGCAACAGGAAACACTTCTCCAATTAAAGGAGATGTTGGCCCAGCTTCTTGCTGAAAAAGGCCACAAACCTGAATCTTCCCGGAGAACAACTTCGAAGGGAAAACAAAGAGTGCACGAACATTCAGATCGTGAGACTCACAATCTGGGATCTTCTTCCGAAGGTGAGAGGGAGATAGAAAAGGAACTGCATCCTCAATCCACCAAGGTGGACGAACTGGAGGCTCGCCTCAACGCAATCGCCAACAGGAGCGAGCTTCGCGAAGAGGGAGTAGTACGGCCTTACCCTGCTGAGTGGGATACAGCTCCCTACCCACCAAAATTTAAGGCCCCTACCTTACAACCTTTCGATGGCACAGGATCGCCTAATCAACATATCTACTACTTCAAATCCCAAACTGGAGACGTAGTAGCGAATGATGCTATCCTGACCAGGTTATTCATCGGTACCCTTAAGGGTGTCGCTTTCGAATGGTTCATGAAATTGCCTGCTGGATCTATCCAAAAATGGGTAGATCTGGAAAGGCTATTCTTGGCCAGATTCTTTGAGGACGATACAGAAGTCTCCGTCCCAACTCTTCTTGCCACTAAGCAAAGGAAAGGAGAGTCAATCAAGGCTTACGTAGAGAGGTTCCGCAGCATGGCATTGCGATGCCCCTCAGGTATGACTCAATCAACTCTGGTTGAAACGTGCAGGCACAACCTGCAGACCCAACTCCTCGCTCAGATGGGAGTAGCAGAGTGTCGCTCCTGGAGACAATTAGTTTCGCAAGGAGAACAAGCAGAAGAGATAGTGGCGCGAGTCAAAGCTGAAGAAGAGCCACAACCCAAGCCGCAGCAACAACGCAATCAGCAAAATACCCAGCGGTCTAAGGGAAAAGAGACTCTAGCAGCCGACTACACGCGAGTGCCACCACCTACCAAGCAAGGCAAGGTGCCAAATCAACAAAGAGCGCCCAAATAGTATTCATTCAAGGAGGAGCACGTGGATACCTTATTCCAATTGCTTCGAAAGAACAACAAACTCCAGTTGCCTGAAATCAGAAAACCAGATGAAGCGGGGAAAGTTGATGATCCCAACTATTGTCGTTATCACAGATTCCTTGGGCATCCTACCAAGAAATGCTATGTCTTCAAAGACATCTTGCAGAATTTGGTAAACGCTAATGTGCTCACCTTGAAGCCAGAGCAGAAGACCGTATCCACTAATATGATAGCGGTCCAATTTGGTGACTTTCCCCGGTGGTAACCGCGAACGGTGTTGTACCCATCCGCAAGGGAGAAATGCACCTAAAGAATGCTGACTTGCATAGTCAGAAGGACAGGGGGTTGGTACCCCTCACCACCCCAAAAGGGGAAATCATGTGGGTCCACCCTGATTTGCTTGAAGATCAACAGTGGACGAGCACCTCGTCCAGAAAGAAGGGAGGCAAGGCTAAATCTTCCAACATGATTAGCCCCTCCGTTGCCGAAAACGATGACCACCTCAAACCTCTTACTGATTCAGAAGAGGAGAGGATTGTCCTGGCAGCATATCCAGGAGACAACCCTGGCACTCGGTCAGGAAAAGCCTACCTGAGGGATTATGGCCAGAATACTCAAGAGGTGGAAGAACAGCCCCAAGACGCTGGGGGTTCTGTGCCGAAGAAGCCGGTCGACAAAGGCAAACAAAAAGAGCTCCGGTTCAACAGAAATCTCCACCAGGAATCCGGAGAATCGAGTGCTCCATTTCAATTCAATGTCATGGCACAGCTGGCCAACATACCGGCCAGAATTACACTATATGAGCTCCTAAAGTTGTCAAAAACTACCAAGGAAGCTCTGATCGAAGCTTTAAAGAATACGGAGAGCTTTATTACGCAAGTCACTCCGATTCCCGAGGCTTCTGATGATCAAACTTGTCTACAATGCCTGCAAGCGGCGAGAAGTCTACTGTGCATATCGTTCACACAAGAAGACATGCAGGTCAAACACGAACATGACCGATCACTGTACTACACAGGGTATATTGGATCTTCGGAAATTAGTCGTGTTCAGGTTGACCCGGGCTCAGCGCTCAGCATCATGCCCTACAGGGTCATGCAGGTATTAGGGATTCCTATGCACCGACTGCACACTACCCAGACTACTATCTTCGGGTTCAATGCAAACAGTACCCGACCCCTGGGGAAGATTAAGCTCAGATGCCAGATCAGAGATCTCAAGTCTGAGGTAGCATGCTACATCATAGATGCGGACACGTCTTACAATCTTTTGCTAGGACGACCATGGATACATGCAAACCGCATTGTCCCATCCACCCTGCACCAGGTTATGAAGTACGCCAATGACGAGGGCGAAGTTCGAACCCTAATCGCAGAAAAATACCCCTTCCGAGGAGTAGAAAACTTCCACACTGACTCCGTCTTCTATCTGGAGTCCCAGGAGAAAGGAGATGTGGATAGCGGTAACGAAGCTGACATCGAGCCAGATCCTGACGAAGACTGTCCTTGGGAATTAAACTTTGATGTAATGGGTCAGGGTGAGAGTAATAATGATGTACCGAGTGGGGGCGAGTGGTGCATTAATGAAGATTTCATTTTAGCGTACTTGTCTGATGTCTCTCTTAACAATAAACAAATAGAGAATAATTCTAGTGCAGGTACCAACCCATGGCACGTACTGTGCACGGCATCACTCACATTGCCGATCGAGTCATCCCTCGTTTCAGAGGAAGAAATAGAGGATGCACAGAAGGCCTTCTTCAAAGTCCCATCCAAAAGGAAAGGGCGGAAGCCGATCTGTTTTGAAAAAGTCAAACCGATACAACTCAAACGAGGAAGTTCGGAGGAAGATGATGGAGTTCCTCAATTCCATTATCACGAACCTAATTCCCTCCGGTTGATGAAACAAATGGGGTATGACTTTGACAAGAAGCAGGGTCTAAATTTCGGGAAAGGAAGGCGAACACCAATCCGAATGTCCCTAACCCCCGAAGGGAAACCCCCAGATTACTATCAAAAGACTAGAAGGGGTTTAGGATTTGTCACACCTCCCGCTGTCTCAGAAAATGAAATAAGTAATTATCTGCGTCAGGACCGCTCATCCGGAACATCTGCATATGAGTCTGATGTCAGTGTCGGACCTCTCTTTAGAAATCTGACCGTGAATATGGTTTCAATCGATCACCCGGATGAAAATGCAGGGGACGATGAAGGGTTAATGGAATCGATCAATGACCCCTGGATCAAACGTCTTAACATTTTGTGGGATATGCGATTCGAACAACGCGAACCACCCACTGAAGATAAAGTGGTCCAGGTTAATATGGGAGACGCACAAGACCCTAAACCCATTTTCATAGCTGAGGATTTATCATCATCCGAGAAAGAAGATCTTATATCTCTCATCCGAGAATATATAGATGTCTTTGCTTGGAATTATGAAGACATGCCCGGCCTTGACCCGAAGGTTGCCGTGCACCGTCTCAACATTGATTCGGATGCAAAACCCGTTAAACAACAACAACGTAGGTTTCGTCCGGAAATTATGGAATCAATCGAGTCTGAAGTGAAAAAGCTTATAGACTCGGGTTTTGTCAGGGAAGAACAACACCCAGACTGGGTAGCTAACATTGTTCCAGTTCCCAAGAAAAACGGTAAAGTCCGTATATGCATCGACTTCCGCGACCTTAACGCAGCCTGTCCAAAAGACGAGTTTCCACTTCCTATCACGGATGTTATGATCGATAACACCTGCGGATACGAAAGAATGTCTTTCATGGACGGATTCTCCGGGTACAATCAAATCAAGATGCACCCGGACGACGAAAAGCACACTGCATTCAGAACACCGCTGGGGGTGTATTGCTACACAGTGATGCCTTTCGGCCTGAAAAATGCAGGCGCAACTTATCAACGTGCAATGAACACTATCTTCCACGAACATCTGCGTAAGAAGATCGAATGCTACGTTGACGACATCGCAGTGAAAAGCCAACATAAAGGTGATCATCTTACAGACCTGAAAACGATGTTTGAAATCATGCGAACTCATCAGCTGAAGATGAATCCTACAAAATCATTTCTCGGAGTATCAAGTGGAAAATTCCTGGGATTTATTGTCACATCCAAGGGAATTTCTCTTGATCCAGAGAAAGTACGTGCCATCCAAGACATGCCATCGCCGAAGAACCTCAAAGAACTCCGAGGTTTGCAAGGTAGACTAGCCTACATCCGGAGGTTCATATCTAATCTTTCGGGGCACTGCCAACCTTTCTCGAAGCTCATGAAGAAGGGAGTGTCCTTTGTGTGGGATGGGGAATGTCAAAAAGCATTTGAAGAGATCAAGAAATATCTCACCCAGCCACCCGTTCTCGTGGCCCCTATATCAGGAAAACCATTCCTGTTATATGTAAGGGCTATGGATCATTCGCTAGGAGTGCTGCTGGCCCAGAACGATGATCAAGGTCATGAGCAAGCCATCTACTATTTAAGCAGGACCATGATGGGAGCCGAACATCGGTACAACCCGGTCGAGAAAGAATGTCTCGCTTTGGTATTTGCGGTTCAAAAGATGCTGTTCGCGGTAAAAATCGGGTCTTTCTTCATTGATGTCATTGCACTCTTGATAACAGTTTATCGGTTACAAAAGATCCGGTCTTTTTATAAGATTCGGTTACAATGAAAATCAAAAATAAGAAAAAGAAAGATTACAACTTTTATCCTTGTTTGTCGAACGAATCGCGAGCTCCTGTTTTGCGGTCACTCGCTTTGTGTGGGTTCTTTGCCTGCGCCGGGGTTATTTGCCGTGGACCACCGCGTGATCTCGATCCGGTCAGATCTACACGATATAACGGGTATTATGCCACCAAGGGAATAATAGCCGGGAGGGATTGTTTCACCAAGGAAACAATCGCTCGATGCTCGGGATCTAAGAACCAAGCTTAGATCCGGAGTGTGATCGTGTAGATCTGAAGATCCGATCCTCTCGAACACCTGCCTTATTTGGCGTTGACGATCGCTGAGCACCGGATCTGGAAGTCCAAGTCTCCTAAGCCTTCAATGTTTGAATCTTGTTTAGATCTGAGTCTTCAATCCAGCAGGGCTTCGCCTCCTCCAAAATCCCCCCTCTGAAATGAACCATGCCTTGGCCTATTTATAGGCACTCAGAACTGTGCGTTTGCACAGTTCTGGGCCTAGCCACCTGTGGGTGGCTCGGCTCTTGGCCGAGCCACCCACAGGTGGCTCGGCTTTGGCCGAGCCCCCTTAGGCGGGTTTTCCGGTTTCCGTCGTTCGGGTTCCGTCGTTCGGGTTCCGTCGTTCGGGTTCCGATTCGTTGTTGATTTGGACTTTGATTCGGTTGTGTGGTTGACTTGTTCGGATTCGATTCGTTTTGATCCGATTCCAAATATGGCAGTAAACCCACTTCTGAGTTCGAGTCCGAAACCAATCTTGATTCGATCGTTATATCACCGAGTTCGCTCTTGTTTAGATGACTCGGTGATTCCTCGAAACGTTGGTTCGATTCCGCGTGCGAGTGGATGCATTCCACTGCTTGGGTGCAATTTGTTGGCTTCGTCGCCTCGTTAACCTGCTCCGTTGCGTATGGCTTGGCTTCGGCGTCGGCGGGATAACGGTCGTGCTTGGGTACGTCGCTCGATGGTCCGTTTGTTGAATTAGCATCGTCGAGCTGTATTGTGGGACCTATAGGCAATTTTATACGCCTACAGATACCCCCTCCAAAGTATTTCAGCCTCGTTCTTTTATAGAAGAGTCTAGAATACTTTGGATGTGATTGTCCCAACCTTCAGTCGGTGTAGCGGGACTTTGGAATAGCTTCTGTCCTGGATTCCTTCGATTCCTTCAGGTCATTCAGTACTTTGTAGAACGCCTATGAGGATTCCGGTGCTGCATTTATTGTCTGACCGTCGTCGGAATTTTGAACATGAAGTCGATTTTTTGATTTCTTGATTTTTAGCTCGAGTTGGTTGCTTCAACATAAAACTGATCATCAATTGACGGCGTCGTCCGGCGTTTGAGCTTCATTGCGACGCGTTGTCCGGCGTCCAGGCTTCATTGTAATGCGCTGTTCGACGTTTGATACAGTTTATACTCGTACGTCTGCTGGAGTATACACAGTTTAAGCTCTTAAGGTATTGGAGCGTGGCGGATACTCGAGTCACGAGACCAATCCGTAGAATTGATACGTCAATGACTCGTACTTATAGAATTTTTGGCAAATTCTCAGCCATCAACGGATTTGATAAGCCTTTACCGACTACCGTTTGAGTCGGGCTAGCATGCGGATTGTTTAAGTCCGTTCCGCATGTGACGTTAAGCTAAAAGAGTTAACCCTTTTAGTGCTACGATATTGAATACGTAGACTTCGTCTTTCTCCTGTGAAAAGACTAAACAGCAACGTGTATGAGACGTTGACTTAGGATTTTTGGCAAATCCTCAGCCTTCAACGGATTTGATATGCTCTTACCGATTACCGTGTGAATCGGGCTTACATGCGGATTGTTTAAATCTGTTCCGCATGTGACGTTGTGCTAAAGGAATGAACTCCTTTAGACTTTGTGCTATGACGTTGAATATATAGACTTTACCACTTGTTACGGGAATAGGTTACCCGGCGACGCGTGTTAGGCGTTGACTTTAGGGTTTTTGGCTAACCCCCAGCCTTAAACGGATTTGATTAGCCTTTACCGACTACCGTTTGAGTCGGGCTAGCATGCGGATTATTTAAATCCGTTCGTATGTAACGTTGTGCTAAAGGAATGAACTCCCTTAGACTTTGTGCTACAACTTCGAATATGTAGACTTTGCCATTGTTATGGGAATAGGCTACCCAGCAACGTGTATTAGACGTTGACTTATCCCTACTTAGGTTTCGGGATAAAAATACCCCAGAGTCGAACTCTGGTGTCTTTTTCAATCGGAAAAAGACTAAACCGGCGACGCGTGTTAGGCATCGGCATATCCTTTCTTAGGATTCAGGATGAAATTCCCCATGCGTGTGAGGCATGGATTTCGGTGTTATTAATAACAACCTGCCGCAACGTTGAATATGCGAACGGGGGTTCTTTTTGACGGTTAAGAACTAACCGGCGGCGCGTGTTAAACGCAGACTTATCCTTACTTAGGTTTCAGGATAAAATACCCCAGAATCGAATTCTGGTGTCTTTTTCAATCGGAAAAAGACTAAACCGGCAGCGCGTGTTAGGCGCAGACTTATCACTGCTTAGGTTTCGGGATAAAATACCTAGGATGAATCCTAAATTGATAAACTTTTGGAAAAGGTTGGTGTGGGGAAGGAAGAATTTTATATTCTATTCCCTGTTTGAAAAGGAGACTCGGGGTGGGATCTCCACCCCCAGAATCCGGAAAGGTGAAACTAAGAGTGGGATCTCCACTCCGAGAATCGAAGCGATTCGGATAACCCTAACTGTCGGAAGGTTTGATTACCGAGGTAAAGATGAATTTCTCGTTTATCGAGAATGAATCGTGGTTTTGGTCCTAACTGTAGGAAGGTTTGACCAAGCGGGAGTTTGAGATGACCCTAACTGTAGGAAGGTTTGATCACTCGATTTGAAAGTGGACCTCTCGTTCATTGAAGGAATCGAGAGGGGATTTTGGTTTTGGTCCTAACTGTAGGAAGGTTTGACCAAGTAGGAGTTTGAGATGACCCTAACTGTAGGAAGGTTTGATCACTCGATTTGAAAGTGGACCTCTCGTTCATTGAAGGAATCGAGAGGGGATTTTGGTTGTGGCCCTAACTGTAGGAAGGTTTGACCAAATGGAAAGTGAGAGTGAGAGTACAAATCACTGTAGGAATGTTGACATGTACAAATCACTCGGAATGAATTCCTGGTGTTGAGTTACAAGGACTTAACACGAAGGGGTTTGACAATTCGTCAATTATATTCGGACTCTAACAAATGAAAGTGTTGAGTGCACGAACATAGCGAAAGTTTGAAAAAATTTTGGTAAATTAGGAGTTAGTGTTTACCACTTTATTCGTCATGACCGGGTTATCCCTAAGAATATTACATTTAACATTCTTCCGGGAACTTCCCGTTACATGATTTATCCACCCCCAGCTTCCTTTGCCGAACTGGGTTTATTGTTGCATTAATCGCATGATCGGGTTATCCTTAAGAATACCACGCATGGCACTCTCCAGGAACTTCCCGTGGAAGAAAGGAAATAGTTTAGACTCTTATACCTATTGGAGTATCAGGGAGCAGTTTATACTCTTATACCGGTTGGAGTTACTGGGATACAGTTTATACTCGTGCACCCACTGGAGTTTCAAGTTAATTGAGCGATATAACGCCTGCTTCCACCAAGGTCTGGATGCTGTTCTTGAGTGTAAAGCAATCCTTAGTGGGATGAAGGATCCTCCTATGGTACGTGCAGTACCTCGGATCCGCAATATCATCAGCTTCCTCCTGATTGACGGTAGGTGGCAGCTTGATCTTGTTATTTGCAAGGAGTGATTCAAAGATGGCTGTAACATCTTCATCCTTAAAAGAATACTCTCTTTGGAGTTTCGGACCCGAGTTCTTTTGTTGTCTCCGGGACTGCTGTTGCGACGTTTGATTAGCGTCAATAGCCGCTGCAGGTGCTTTGCCCTTACCACGGGAGGCGAAGTTCGAGTTCGGAGGATTTGTCATCGATTGACCCCTCTCGGCCTTCTTCCTTCGGAGGAAGCGTTCGGCTTGTTCCCCTCGGACTTTCAGGTCTTTCCAAGTGTTGGAGGGTGCTGTTCCTATTGCTTCCAGCACGTCCAAGGAAAGATTGTTGTGGCAAGTTTGGAGAATGAACTCCTCGGTGATCGGGTCCCGGCAATTCAACGCTTTGTTTCGGAACCTTTTGACGAAGGTTTCGACTAACTCCCCGTCCTTTTGTTTCTCGTCGAGCAACGTTCTAATGGATATCTCGGTGTCATCGTCGAAGAAGTTGGTGAGGAACATGGTCTCCATATCGTCCCAGCTGCTCATGCTACCTGGCTTGAGGCGGCGGTACCAATCGAAGGCGGCTCCACGAAGAGTGCCAACGAATGACCGCACCATCAGAGGCTCATTGCCAGAGATAATACCCAGGTGCGATTTGAAATAAATCAAATGCTGAGTGGGTGAACCTTTCCCATCGAACGGCATGAAGTTGATTAGACTAAACTTCGCCGGATAGGGGATTGATTCCCACTCCCTTGGGTATGGACAAGGAATGCCCGTTTTCTTCACTTCTTGAGCGGACATCAAGGTATTGATTTTGCTCTCGAGGCTTTTGATCTTCAAGTTTTCATTTGTATCTTTGTTGGCATCCTCATTACCACCCCCTGCGTTGATGGGAGGGTCATCGGCATTGCGAGTTTCATCCGTATCCGTATGTTCAACTTCTTGAACAACCTGATTACGACGGCTTGGTTCGCCTCGCTGGTTCCTCAGTGCCTGGATTTGCTGCTCATGCATCTCCCTCATGGTCTGCATAGCCATCTGCATCTCGAGCCTGA